>JASGXE010012554.1:0-46172 GCA_030068105.1 Sinentomon sp. SZTP_YWyxl
CATTTGGCTGTAAACCTGCTTCTTTTGGTAACTGAATTGTTTACAAGCAGATTTTTTAAAAGTGTATAGTCACAGAAACAATACTGTACCCATAAATGGATGAATATCTTGTTCGTTTATAGGTACATTCCTGCTGCAACTGGAATTGTCACAATGACAACCATTGGACCCACAAACCAATGATATATGGCCCTGTTAATGGGTACATTAATGTTTCTGTGACTGTACCACACACTGCCTGGCAACTGACAACACCCACGAACCTACTTGAATTCGCAAGATAATCCCAAAGTTTTGGCGAGACCTTGTCCTCCAAAACCTGAAGCCTTTCGACAAATCGACTGCTATGCTGGATTTTGCGATTCTCAAGAGATCATCAATTCCAGGATTTCAGGATTACTGATTCAATGATTCTCAAGAGATCATTCAATTCCACGATTGGCAAACATTCAAAATGTAATGGGGCCACCCATTACATTTTGTTAGATGTGATGAACAGGGGGCGCCAGCGCAAAACAACTCGTCTAATATTCCAAACAAGTTGGCCAGAAAGCCTTCCTTTGCTTACTGGGTTGATATGAGGAATGCACCTTGAGGTCATTGGAAGGTGAGGGTGGGGCAAACCTTGACGAAAATCAGTCCACTAAGGACAGAACCCATGGCTCAACCCTTACGAAAATTGTCACAATATTTTCATGATTTTATCATGATATCGTCATAATATCATAATTTTATCATGATAAGATCATGTTGCGGAAGATGTCATGATTTTTATGCAAAAATATCATAATAAAATCATGATGGAGGAATTTATCATGATTTTATCATGAATTTTTCGTGATTCGTTCTCGTTCATGACTTTGTCATGGATATATCATGATTTCGTCATGATTTTATCATAAACATTGGAAACAAAAAACGAGTTGTGATATTATCATGAAAAAATCACGATATTATCATGATGGCTTGAAACTGGCGTGAATGCGGATATATGTGATGTCCATTTCGTGAACTAGATGTCGATATCTTGCTTCAGTATACTCTATCAAAATCGCTACTGAGAATCTGCAAAAAAAATTTTTGTATTCCCATGGGAATCCGGTAATCCCTTGGGGACGTAGCGTTTTCCTTGGGATTCCCATGGAAAAGTTTTAGGGCTTTGGCGATCCGACTTTTGGTTGACTGGGACCTTTCATCGCCGCGATGCTTCGTCGCAGTGACATGCCATCACGGAGAAGCAGTGGCGTGCGGTCAGGGCAGGCAAGGCAGGCACTGCCTGCCCAAGAAAAATTTCATGTATCGTGCATTTTTTCATTTTTTGCAAACATTTGCAACGGGGCCATCAAAATCCACAAAAATGTGGACTGAGCCATCTCCGAGAAAGGCACACTTTGATTTGCCTGCTGACTGGTGTCTGCTGAACGACGCCTCAACTGGGAACTCCCTTCTTTCCCGATCCCAACAACCACAGAGGTTACCCTACCCACCCTCTTTCTCGCTGGTCTTCCAGACGCAAGCGAATCCACTGCTCCGTTGGCGCATGAATTCAGAAGAGGCAAGGAATGGTTCTGCCTGCTTTGGGGGATCTGTGGGGATGCGATGGAGTCGATGCCGCTCCATCCCGTCAGGTGAAATCACCCACTGCAAGTGGAGCAGTTCTTCTTGCAGAGTAGGCACTTTGAAATCTGCCTCCAGCTACATCTCTGCGGAGAGCAAGCGTGAAGATTCCTGTTGTTCCATTGTCTCCCGCTGATCACAGCCCTCTGCTGTGATGACATCGCAGGCCAGCCTGTGATGAATGCAAACCTCGCTTCGCCAAAGGCATGCTGTCTGCAGCAATTTTTGAATGTCAAGTGCGGCCAAATGATGATTTTGCGGGAATGGGAAACAGAAAAAGGAAATGTTGGATTTGGTGTGTGAAAACAGAAAACATCAGATTCTGGTGTGTGGGCAAAAATTTGTGAAATGTGGTCCCAATTGAATAAGCTTTTGAAGTCGGTGCCACAATTTGTGAAACCAATGAATTTCAATGAACTTGGGTTTTTGATGAAGACACCAAAACGTTTGTCACTAAAAATATCGATTTTTCAGAGCTTGATTTGGAATGGATATTTCGCAAATGCAAATGTTCAACGAAATGGAAATGCAACATTGAACATGGAGATGCCGCCAGGCCTGTGCGAACGGGGGTGGGGGCATGGGGACACTGCTCACCAATTAAACTTTCTGCAACCCATCTGGGCTTTGCCTGTTGTGAAAGATTCTTTTGAAATTGCCGAAATAATTTTTTCCTTTCACCTCAGTTACGAACCACCTCACTGAAATATGTCGTCCACACCTTTGCTGCTATTCAACTGGATGCATACAGATGTAAAAATGCTCAGTTTTTCAAAAACTTGAGCATTCTGAGCACCATTTGAGGCTCCATTTTTCAAAATTTCTTCCCCTTCGGGGAGGGGGACACCCCCTCCCCGAACCCCTCCCCCGGCGTTGCGCTTCGCGCAACGCATCCTCGACGACACTTGGGCAAAGTGCCTGCCTGCATCTGGCACCCACCGCACGCCACTGCGGAGAAGAATCAAAACTGCGGCCAGTGTACAGGGTGTCACGGACTGTTGTTCATCACAGGTCAGATTGGGAGGTTTTGCGCATTTTTTGTCATTCGGAACATTGCAACGGATATGCATCGACACGTCGCTGCATATCCCTTGCAATAATCCAATGTGATCAAAAACACGCAATAAAAATGCACCGCAGCCCTAGAGACGAAACAAAACCGGTTTTTTGATGCCATGGAATGGGTTCCCCATGGTTTTTTTCAGGGAATCCCATCGGTTCTCTGGAAATCCATGAAACTATGGCCATTGGAATGCGATGGTGTTCCCATGGTGAAATTGAAATGCCGAAAGCAGAGTGAAATTCTGCCAAACAGTATTGTAATTGTAATTACAATTACAATTACAGAGAACGTAAGTGTGCCGCACGCATCAAGCTAATTTTGTGTTACAATTTTCTGAGCGTGTTATGAAGGTAATCTTCTTGGCATGATAACCCGACTTTTGGGTGAAATTGCATAATGATGCAGGGCTATAGGGCCTAGGAAAGGCCAGAAGAAAAATGCGGCAAAACAGACTGTTGATGCCGACAACCAAGAAGCAAAAGCAAACCCTGCTTCAAAAATTTGCACACCTGACTGCTTTGCTCTTGTATCCCTTTGAGCGCGTGCCTTTTGGGTGTAGCAAATTACCCAGTACATCAGGATGCACCCAAGCTCGCTGACACGATTTGCTCCTCTGTGTTTCGATGATAAATAAAAATCTCACCCATTCGTCTGCGAAATTGGGCACTTCCACATGTGGGTGAAGTATTCGGAACTGCAACTCTTCTGTATTGCTCGCACCAATCAGAAAGCGAAATTTCGGAGGCAATGCGTGCTGTGTTGCGAAAGTTTCAGATTCAAACTTGCAGAAAAACACACTGCAGGGACTGTGCTTTTATTCGGGAATATGTTGAGTTGAGAAATAGGGGTTAGTTTGTTGGGACATGAGGTTAGGCCAAGCAAGGCCGTCCAATACTGTCTGCGCTCAGTTGTTGAATACGAATGGCCGATTGCGGGGTTACTCGCAAGTTATCAGGAACGAATCTTGGGCAAAACGCAAGCACATGCAAACGTTCTGTCCTCGTTTAAAGTTGCAACCAGATGAGAAGTGAACAGTGTCAATGAAGCACTCTTGAAAAACAAAAGCGGATTTCCTTCATAAATTCTGAAAGAAGCATGGTTTCAAAACAAACAGAATTGCAATTAGGTGACCCGTCATTCTGATAGGCCTTGAACTCAACTATAAAAACATGTGGAAATGTTTCTGGTTTGAAAAGATCTCAGAACATTTTGTAAAAGTTTTTCCTCGAACGTGAATCGAACCAGGGACTTTCGTTTCTCGACCCAACGCACTTCCAACTGTGCTTCGGCGGAACGATGAAAATTTCAGCAAAACATCGCTTTTATTTTCAACTGTTGCATTTTTAAAAGAGGGAGGCGAAATCGAAATGGGAAACAGTTTCAAACACCACATTTGAAGACGGCCAAGTTCGCGGTCATTTTGCGGTATTTTTACATTATTTACCTGCTGATTATTGTCAACCAACGACTTGCTGATGGCTATTAAGACGATTGTGTGCGTCCGCGACGTTGCCCTCGACTTCACATATGCAAACAAGTCTTTTTTGGAACGCCAACCGGGCATGGTCGGGCAGGAACCGTTCACTGATGTGCGCAATGAAGCAAGGCGCATTGAACGTGCGTGTCTCCTCCAGTGAGGTTATTGCGAAAGCAATCAATACAATCAATAAAACTAAAATAATTTTACTCTGTATCCTTTCAGAATTTGTCTCTTTATTTCCAATTTTGCCATTTTTAACTGTTTTTATTAGCAAAAATGCAAGAAAACAGAAAATTGGAGGGCACATGAGAAAACCTAGAAGTTGTATTCAGTGGCAAATCACATTTAGAAATTTACCGTTATAGCAAATTTCTCCTTATTTCCATCCCGGGCTTTTTTCAGCACCGAAATTCCCCAACACTCAACGTTTTCTATTTTTCAAAAATTTGAAATGTTAAATGGATCAACCTTTTCTCCCCACTCAGTGTTGTATAAACTCTTCCTGTATGATCTGTTACTCTTGAATGTTAAATTGAAGTTGTGCACTTGTTCCAGTCCAAATCATTGTGATGTCAATTACCGCTGGAAGCGAGGGCAATTAGTTCCCGCAACGAAAAGTGTGGTGGTTGCGCTTAAATTTTGCCCCCAAAATCTAAAATCCTTGTCAAATCGCTTTTCTATCATAATAAAATCACAATAAAGTTATGCATAAACACAATCCGGTCACGACAGTATCATGATAAGGTCACAACTAAATCACGATTAAATCATAAAAAGTCGTGATTATATCATAAAAAAGTCATGACTAAATTATAGAAAAATCATAACTCATCCGTTGTGATAAAATCATGATTTTATTGTGAGGCCAAATCCCTACAATAAAATCATGATATTTTTATTGTGATAAAATCATGATCTTTTCCGTAAGGGAAATTAGATTACGGAGCTACGGTAAAGTGCTGTTCCAAAATCCTAAAACCACACACCCTCAACAATGGCAATCCCAGAGGGGGGTTGAGTTCCCCTTATATTTTAAATGCTTGATCATTTTGAAAAAACACAACCCCTGTAGTCCGTTTACAATCAATATCCCTACATAATGCATCGTTTTTATGATCTCCGGAGGGTCTGAACCCAGTAAATAAAATCCTGGAATCGCCTTTGATCATCAATACTCTCATTTCTCTCTCTCTCTCTCATCTCTCAGAGGAGTACAATGGGGAGGTGATGGCAAAGTGTGCCTTGGCCACCATAGGTACTCGTACCACTACTTCCAACATCCCACCCCAAAAATTCCCCAAACCCCTGTCCCCTCCACCTCAAGTAACTACTTTGCCAGGCAGGAACTGCTTAATCTAGTCAGAAAAAATCACGATATTATCATGACGGCTTGAAACTGGCGTGAATGCGGATGTCGATATCTTGCTTCAATATATCCTCCATCAAAGTCGCCACTGAGAATCTGCAAAATTTTTTTTTGTATTCCCGTAGGAATCCGGGAATCCCTTGGGGACGTAACGTTTCCCTTGGGATTCACATGGAAAAGTTTTAGGGCTTTGGCGATCGGACTTTTGGTTGACTGGGACCTTTCATCGCCGAGATGCTTCGTCGCAGTGACATGCCATCACGGAGCAGAATCAAAACTGCGGCCAGTGTACAGGTGTCACGAACTGTTGTTCATCACAGCTCAGATTGGGAGATTTTGTGCATTTTTTATCATTCCAAACATTGCAACGGATATGCAGCGACACAGCAGCCCGCTGCTGTGTCGCTGCATATCCCTTCCAATGTTCCAATGTGATCAAAAACACGCAATAAAATGCACCGCAGCCCTAGAGACGAAACGAAAACCGGTTTTTTGATGCCATGGGTTCCCCATGGTTTTCCCAAGGAATCCCATAGGTTCTCTCGAAATCCATGAAACCATGGAGAACCCATTGGAATGCGATGGTGTTCCCATGGTGAAATTGAAATGCCGAAAGCAGAGAACGTACGTGTGCTGCACGCATCAAGCTAATTTTGTGTCACAATTTGCTGAGCGTGTTATGAAGGTAATCTTCTTTTGGCATGATAACCCGACTTTTGGGTGAAATTGCATAATGATTCAGGGCTAAGAAAGGCCAGAAGAAAAATGTGGCAAAACAGACTGCTGATGGCGACACCCAAGAAGGGTAACAGTTCGGAATACCTGCCGACATTGAACTGAACGAGTTATAAACATTGCTCTGTGATATACTTATAAAGCCAACTAAACCAAACCTAACCTGACCTAACCCAACCTAACCTGTCTTAACACACATATCCTAACCTATCCTATCCTACTTACCTCGTCCTAATCTTCCTATCCTATTTTGGCTCTTGAGCGTGTTTGAAAACTCGTCCAGTTCAGCATTTTTCAAATGTCGGCAGGTATTCCGAACTGCAACCCCAAGAAGCAAAGGCAAACCCTGCTTCAAAAATTTGCACACTTGACTGCTTTGCTCTTATATCCCTTTGAGCGCGTGTCTTTTGGGCGCAGCAAATTACCCAGCACATCAGGATGCACTGCACCCAAGCTCGCTGACGTGATTTGCTCCTCTGTGTTTCGATGATAAATAAAAATCTCACCCATTCGTCTGCGAAATTGGGCCCTTCCACATGTAGTTCAGAGATTTTCAAAACGAGATGAACCATTTGCCATTTTGGGTGGTGTCCAAATTGAATTTGAGGTTGGTTCCTTCACCGAGAGATGGCCAGCGCCATGGACATTTCTGAAAAATACGGAGCGCTGCATGGGACTTGAACCTGCGACACGCATAATGCAAAATCAGTCACGAAGTCTGCGGCTCAGTGGTTCCACCACTGAGCCACGACGGCTTTTCGGTTTTCTCTGCCTGAAAATCGCAATTTGAACAAACGGACAAATTTTGTGCGCTATGACAAAGCAAGCGCTTTCACGTCCATCAAGTTGTTTCTCCTGCTCCAGCAACACAAAAAACGGCAATTTTCCCCCATTTGTTTTTGCTCTTTTAGGTCCAAATTCAGCCGGTTGCCCTCATTCCGCTTAGCTTTTGTCATGTCAAGCCAACGTATTTGGAAACGGATGACTCGAAAATATACTTCGACTGAATTTGAGGATACACTCTAAATTTCAAACGACTTTTAAAAAGTCACTTTCCTATATTTACCATTGTAGTCCAAAACAAGACATGACTTGCCGACTTTTTTCAGACTTGGTGTCTTTTTGCATTTTGCCTTTCAAAGTAGTCTGAAGATTAATCGAAACACCTTTTTAGGCGCTTTTCGTCTTTCTAAAGGATTCCTAAAACGACTCTTTGAAGCACTTTAGTCTATTTTAACAAACACACAAAGCATGAAGACTCCAAGTCCGAGAAAAAAGTCGCTAAAACGTGTCTCGTTTTGGACTACACAAAAGTGACTTTTTAAAAGACGTTTGTGTTTAGAGTGTATACATGACCCCAAACTGTGCGAAGAAAACGCTTTGTGATTTTTTCCAACTTTATACTGAGGGAGAAAGCGCTTTGTGATTTTTTTCAACTTTATGCTGAGGGAGTGGGTCATCTTTACCGACGTTCTCTTCCCACTTGGTGGCTTTGCCGCAAGATGACACCTTTGAGCCCGTTACGAAAAAAGTGGAGGGGCCAAATCAAATGGTTCGTCTCTTCTCATCAAATGGTATTTGATGTTTCTGATGTAGTTGGGGAATTCGGAACTGCAACTCTTCTGGATTGCTCGCTCCAATCAGAAAGCGAAATTTCGGAGGCAATGCGTGCTGTGTTGCATCAGTTTCAGATGCAAACTTGCAGAAAAACAGACTGCAGGGACTGTGCTTTTATTCGGGAATATGTGAGTTGAGAAATATGGGTTTGTTTGTTGGGACATGAGATTAGGCCGAGCAAGGCCGTCCAATACTGTCTGCGCTCGCAGTTGTTGAATACGAATGGCTGATCGCTGGGTTACTCGCAAGTTCTCGAGGAATGAATCTTGGGCAAAACGCAAGCAATGCAAACGTTCTGTCCAAGTTTAAAGTTGCAACCAGATGAGAAGTGAACAGTGTCAATGAAGCACTCTTGAAAAACAGAAGCGGATTACCTTCATAAATTCTGAAAGAAGCATGGTTTCAAAACAAACAGAATTGCAATCAGGTGACCCGTCATTCTGATAGGCCTTGAACTCAACAATAAAAAACATGTGGAAATGTTTCTGGTTTGAAAAAATCTCAGAACATTTTGTAAAAGTGTTTCCTCGAACGTGAATCGATCCTGGGACTTTCGTTTCTCGACCCAACGCACTTCCAACTGTGCTTCGCCGGTTCGATGAAAATTGCAGCAAAACATCGCTTTTATGTTTACTGTTGCATTTTAAAAAAAGAGGGAGGCGAAATCGAAATGGGAAACAGTTTCAAACACCTCATTTGAAGACGGCGAGGTTCGCGGTCATTTTGCAGTATTTTTTACGTTATTTACCTGCTGATTATTGACAACTAACAACTTGCTGATGGCTATTAAGACGATTGTGTGCGTCCGCGACGTTGCCCTCGACTTCACATATCTATGCAAACAAGACTTTTTTTGGAACGGCAACCCGGGAATGGGCGAGCAGGATCCGTTCAACTGATGTGAGCAATGTTGACGGAGAAAAGCAAGGCGCATTGAACGTGCGTGTCTCCGCCAGTGAGGTTGTTGCGAAAGCAATCAATAAAACTCGCTGCATCGCTAATTTTACTCTGTATCCTTTCAGAATTTATCTCTTTATTTCCAATTTTGCCATTTTTAACTGCTTTTCTTAGCAAAAATGCAAGAAAACAGAAAATTGGAGGGCATATGAGAAAATCTAGAAGTCGTATTCAGTGGCAAATCACATTTAGAAATTTACCGTTATAGCAAATTTCTCCTTATTTCCATACCGGGCTTTTTTCAGCACCGAAATTCCCCAACACTCAACGTTTTCTATTTTTCAAAAAATTGCAATGTTAAATGGATCAACCTTTTCTCCCCATTCAGTGTTGTATAAACTCTTCCTGTATTATCTGTTCCTCTTGAATGCTTAATTGAAGTTGTGCACTTGTTCCTGTCCATATCATTGTGATGTCAATTACAGCTGGAAGCGAGGGCAATGAGTTCCCGCTACGAAAATTGTGGTGTTTGCGCTTCAATTTTGCCCCCAAAATCTAAAATCCTTGTCAAATCGCTTTTCCATCATAATAAAATCACAATAAAGTTGTGCAAAAACACAATCCGGACACGACATTATCATGATGAGGTCACAACTAAATCACGATTAAATCATAATAAGTCGTGATTATATCATAAAAAAGTCATGACTAAATTATAGAAAAATCATAACCCATCCGTTATGATAAAATCATGATTTTATTGTGAGGCCAAATCCCTACAATAAAATCATGATATTTTTATTGTGATAAAATCATGATCTTTTCCGTAAGGGCACCGCCTCCATCGCCTCCATCGCCTCCATCGCCTCCATCGCCTCCATCGCCTCCATCGCCTCCATCGCCTCCATCGCCTCCACCGTCTCCACCGTCTCCACCGTCTCCACCGCCTTCACCGTCTCCACCGCCTCCACCGCCTCCACCGCCTCCACCGCCTCCACCGCCTCCACCGCCTCCACCGCCTCCACCGCCTCCACCGCCTCCACCGCCTCCGCCGTCTCCGCCGTCTCCGCCGTCACCACCGCCTCCACCGCCTCCACCCCCTCCACCGCCTCCACCGCCTCCACCCCCTCCACCGCCTCCACCGCCTCCACCGCCTCCACCGCCTCCACCGCCCCCGTGATTTGCCAGATCGAGTTGAGGCGGAGGCTGAGGATGAGGATGACAAAGCGAATAATTTTGCAGAGCTGCCAGGTTTGGCGAAGAAGGCAGAGTTGGCGGGCATGAGGCGATAGTTAGGGATTCGGAACTCTAACCTTCGATTTTATAATGCAGATTATCCCTCTATTCTACTTTGCATAAGATTTTACAATGAAGAAAAAAATGATGGCAATGCTGGCGATGCTAAACTGAATAACGGAGCAAGAGGCTGAAAAGTGACCGGCAGTGTTGGAGAGGTGTACAATGGTGACGGAATTAATGTTCTCACACACACGTTTTCCCATTGAACTGTTCCTTCAGAAACTTTTTTCCTTTCCTTCTTTTTACTCTTATGCAGGCAGTAAATTAAACCAGATTGCGACAAAGCTTTCTAGAGGTGTCAGATTTTGATCTCGGTTACAAAGACGAGGATCAATTTTTGCAGCACAGAGTTTTGTCCAAAATCTAAACAGTCGCAATTTTTACGGATGTAAAAGGAACAATTCTGTCGCCACAAGACAGAAAAGGGCTCACACAAAGGATGTCCATAGTTTTTGAAGGGAATTTTTCTTCATTTCTTCTTCGTTTAGGCCTATCCAAATTCGAGAGCCACATCGCCGGCGTCCTTGCTCGTCTGGACGAAGCCCTTCAGAAGAGCGAGATGAAGATTACGAAGCAGGAGAAGAAGGAGTTTGCCCAGTCGGAATGGCAGCAGGTTGCTCTGGTCTGCGATCGACTGCTGCTCTGGATATTCATCGTCTGCACAACTGTGGCCACCCTGTCCATCCTTCTCTCTTCGCCGCACATCTGAAGCGTGTGTTCTTTGTTCATGTCTTCAGCCAACTCGTCGTTCAGGCTCTGGAAAGTTCAGCACAGGGCCCGTCAAAACACGTCGCACGCAGGAGCTGATGTGGACTGTCAGGCGAAAGATAGACTTTTTTTAATGTGGAAATTGTGCCGGATTTTGGAATGTGTTCTTGTTCGAAGTGTTTAGGCAGAACCTGTTTAGCTGAAAACGCGGGTGTACAGTAGCGGCGGAATTAATGTACTCATACATGTGTTTTTCACACATAGATGTGTCAGATTTTGACCTCGGTTACAAAGGAGGATTTTCAATGTCTGCAGTCTCGAAATTTTTCTAAAATCTGAATGATTGCAATGTTTTGCATGGTAGGTACATTAATTCCGTCGCCGCTATACGTTCCAAATGAAGACTGCGCTTGCGAAATTACACTTCCAATCTGCCAAGAGCTGAAATTGTGAAACGCAAATGAAAGCTGCAAGGGCAAGTTTGAAGTCCGGATTTCATTTTGAAGTGAAATGTACCTATGCAATTACAGAGTTACAGTTGCAGGAAGGGGGGCCATTTCAGAGTTTTGCAGGGGGGAATGTTTCAGACAGGGAGTTGGGCAACGACCCCGGGGGTAGCCCTCGTGATTGGGGTGTACCGCGGGGCCTCAGCGGGGCTCTAAGGGGCGGAGCCCTTGGCGGGAGTCTGGAGGGTGTCCCCCCAGAAGCTGAAGAGAGTTTGAAATTTGGCTTTTGAGACGAAATTTCAGGCGAGGGCGTGCCAAAAGGGCATGCGCGTTGGTCTTTTAAAGGGATTTTGAACTGGAAGGAGTGAAGTGAGCGCCTTTCGTGAAAATCAGAAGAGAAGATCCCAGGCACCCGAATGTGGGTATATGGCCATTAAAGATCTTTATGAGAAATGATAGCATTTTTCTTCCATTCTGTGTACAAGAGGATCAGAGAGGACAAGATTGCAAACACGCTCGTGGTCTGCCGAAAGTCATTGACTGAAAAGCGAGCAGCAGAGCGCTGGACCTTCTCCAGCCCATTTGCATGCCAAGCAAGATAAGGATCCCAGACCACGGAGGCGTATTCAAGTAAAGAAGGTACTGTGGCCTTGAAAGCTTTAAGTTTGGAGTCATTGTCTGCATGGGTCAAATTTATGCATAAAACTACCAGGGAACGCTTTGCTTTATTTACAGTTGAGTTAAATATGCTCATCCCATTGAAGTCTATATCCAAAACAATTTGGAAGGAATGAGTGTATGGCCCATAAAAGTAGGAGGTATGGGATTTCAATTCATCAGTTCCACATACATGGAGTAGCCAACATGTGTTGGTTGTATGAACTGTATGTGTAAAGCATTTCTTTTGTTGCTTGCTTGATAACCTACATTATAAGCCCGCAGGATCTTCCCCCCTGAGAATTTTTCAAACTTCACCCCAATAATCGGGGAAAATTGTCAAGGCGATGACCCCTTGCCGGCATAGATCCTGACCCTAGAATTCCCTGTGGAGGCAGGGAAAACCGATTGATTGCAGGCTAAATTTTCCGTGTGACTTCTAGGTACTGATGGATAACGGTAAAGATTTCTTTCATTCAAACCTTAGAAAACGACCTTCTTTAATGCGACGTGCATGCTGCACTGTTTTCACGTTATAAGTCTAAAGAGACCTTACATGCGTAAAAAGGGAATTTGTGTCC
This sequence comes from Sinentomon sp. SZTP_YWyxl, assembly GCA_030068105.1. Taxonomy (NCBI): domain Eukaryota; kingdom Metazoa; phylum Arthropoda; class Protura; order Sinentomata; family Sinentomidae; genus Sinentomon; species Sinentomon sp. SZTP_YWyxl. The sequence continues at coordinate 12,467 of JASGXE010012554.1, forward strand.
ATTTGGAGCGTGGCTGTGTGTCCTTGTGCGTGTTTACACTTTGCCTGGCAGTCGGTGTCAAGTTCTGAAAATAATCCATCTTCAAGGGAAGGGGTTTCTGTCCTAAAGTAGTCTTAGGGGCTGAAAAGGACACCTGAGAACATGGTGGAGTTTTGCCATCAAGGGCGAAAAATCTCACCATGTCTGAGAATTTTGTAAAAATTTGTTTTATTCCACGACTGATTCTCCAAAAAATTAAAATTTGATTTCTAAGGATCGAAGGACCTGGAGCATTTGAATCGGCTGCCCCAAACCCTTCACCCATATTCTCATCTTTCCTCGTTCCTTTCCTTTCCGTTCTCCCTCACTTTCTCTCTTTTGTTAGCATTTTCTCCTCTTGATGCTTCCCTCCTCCTCTTCACGTGCATCACATCATCCAACTTCCCTGTCCCGCCCTTCATGTGTCTCTCTCAGCCCAATCCTCTCTTCGCCTCTGCTCGCTCTGTGCTATTTCTACTTTCTCCAAATCTCTCTCTCGCTCTCTCGCTCTCTCGCTCTCTCGCTCTCTCGCTCTCTCGCTCTCTCTCCTCTCTCGCTCTCTCGCTCTCTCGCTCTCTCGCTCTCTCGCTCTCTCGCTCTCTCGCTCTCTCGCTCTCTCGCTCTCTCGCTCTCTCGCTCTCTCTCTCGCCTCTCTCTCTCTCTCTCTCTCTCTCGCTCTCTCTCTCTCTCTCTCTTCTCACTCTCTCTCTTTCTCCTTTTTCACTCTCTCCCTACTCTGTCTCGCGTTCTCTCTCGCTCTCTCTCTCTCTCGTCCTCCCTCCCTCCTCCCTCCTCTCGCCCCAACTCTTTCTTCCTCACACCGAATTTCGTCCCCTATCTTCAACTATCGCCATCAGGCTGTTTCTTCCAGCTGCATTTTCTTTGAAATTTCCGACCGAAAACGGAGTGATGAAGATGAATGTCCTTTCGGAGGTGATTCTAGAGAATACCCCTTTTGGGTTGGAACCTGCGGGGCAAACCGTTGCAGAGAAAGGCAGGACGCAGCCAGGGAGTTTCGCTGTGCCGGCTGCGAGATATTTTCTGACTGATGAAGTCCACAGGCGGAGCAACGGAACGACCACTAAGTAAATGGGGGTTTGCTTTAATTAAGACAGGCCCAATGCTAACTATAACACCGTATGGCTAGTTAGAATTTCATGTATAACCATCAAGGGCCCATCGCTATTTTCATACACTCCACGCTAAAAAATTTCGTACCGAGGAGTAGGTACAGTCACGGAAACAATAATGACTTCTCAACAGAGTTAAATGGGCTGTCAGATTTTTTGCAAGTCTTGGAAAAGATGGCAAACGCAATTATTGACATTTAGATCATCAAGCAACACGTCCGTGACCACGTCAATCCGTTCTGAACGATGCCGAATTGTGCCTTCACTAACGGCTGCCGGGGTCAGGTTTCGGAAAACTAGATCTATCTTCAAGGTATTCGCCACTCTCCAGGAGAAAAGAATGGGAGGCACAAGCGTCAATGATATCCCTTCGAATTGGAGCTGACAGACAAGAATCGGCTTTCTTCTAAAGAACGCAACCCGCACAGCATGAAAGCAGATGAATTTTGAGGTGATGTAGGGGCCCATTTAACTCTTTTAAGGAATCATTATTCTGTCTGTGACTGTACATTTGATAATCGGTGCCATTTATAATCAATGGCGACTTGCGCCACAAAACATCATGACATTCGTGTAAGGCGTGAAACGAATCAAGTGTTGTTGAAATTGGATGGCCCCTGCACCAAGCAGACGGTTTGAAGAAGATTATGGTCGATGACAATTCTGTCTCACATCAATTGCATCATTAATCCAAGCCTATAAACCCAAATATACAGGGTTTCCCAAAAGTCAATTGACAACCCCTGATATTTGCGAGTTTTCAATCTTCTCTTGTGGTGTTTTTTCCACAGATTTCAGGTTCAGATTGGGCAGGCTCCTGCTTCATCATTCGAATTGGAACAAACTCCACTCCAAACTTCCAGAGTTGCTTCAAAACGGCAATGCACTTTTCTATGGTTGTCAAATGACTTTTGGTAAAAGCTGTAAACTCGACTTTCGTTTATTGGTCGTTTATTCGTGTCACAGTGATGTCAGATCATGGATTTTACATTTGCTATGTTGATTTGAATTGTAAGTGTCCAACGATAATAATCTGTCAGCAGATTAAAGTGTTCTGAAAGGGACAAATGGGTTTGCAGTTTCTTGATTTTTGTGGAATTTTCTCAAATTAACGGACGGGTGGTACCGTTCCCTTCAAATGTGTTTCGAATTGTGGGGGGGGGGGGTGTTGTAGGTACCTATACCTGCCCATCAAAATTGTTTCTATTTTTAGCAGTCGTTCTGAAGTGCACGTCAAAAGTGTTTTCTACAAAGTTCAGCGTGCCGTGCCCGCGTCAAAAATGTCTTTCCTCAATGGCGATCGCAAGTTCGCGTTGTGATTTGACGAAATGCACCTCAAACTTTTTTTTTTATTTTGGCGAAAAGTGTATACCCATTTGCCAGCTGATCCATGCTCAGTGCATCTTCGAATCCCGCCCAATTCAAGAAGATTATCCAATCACAGTGCGACACTATGATTGCCAATGTTTAGACTCTTTCGACGGGCATGGTACCGATACGCTCCTGCATCAGATTTTTCATCAGGAAATGAGCAAGTGGCACTATAGAATATACAACTTTTATATATGACGAAACGGTTTGAGACATTTTCTCCACACTGACGGAATTCAGTGCTAGGTGTTTCAAGAAACAACGTGTCGTCTGACCGCTGAGTCAACGTGTTTGGCTTATTTTCTTGACCGTTATATAAGATATTCCTCGAAGTATGCGTGGGGCCCACACTGCACGCAAATTGTGGTGACTTTGGACTGTCATCTCTTGAAATCTGTCGTCAGTTGGGCAGTCATGTCCGCGCCATAATTCCCCTATTGAGGATGGGGGTGTATTTGGGTAAAAGTTGAGTCTGCAGATTACATTTGAATCATTCCAAAATTAGCATTTGTATAAAAACATGGTACATAGGTACCTACCCCTTCTCAATGTCTGCCGCTGACTGACGTCAAAAAGTACTTACCTGAAGCTCAGGCAGGAGAACTTGCATGCTAAAAAGGGCTCAGATGCCTGATAGATGCCTGATGCTAAAATGAACTTGGATGCCTGATGTCTGATGTTGATGCCTGATGGATGCCTGATGCTAAAAGGGTTTAGATGTCTGATGCCTGATGCTGATGCTCGATAGATGCTTCATGCTAACAAGGGCTCAAATGCCTGATGCCTGATGGATGCCTGATGCTAAAAAGGACTTGGATGCCTGATGCCTGATGTTGATGCCTGATGGATGCCTGATGCTAAAAAGGGCTTAGATGCCTGATGCCTGATTCTGATGCCCGATAGATGCCTGATGCTAAAAATGGCTTAGATACCTGATGCCGATGCTGATACCATGACAGATGTTTGATGCTACTAAGGGCTTGGATGTCTCATTTTCGGTCACCCTGTAAAACGTATATGTAAAGCATATTACGCACATGGCAAATGCGTATGGCAGCGGGACCCACTGCGGTGGAGTGCTGCCCTCAAAGCTTCAGAGTTGTGATTTAATTTAGCCGATTAGATCACGCCCAAAACCCTTCATTGCCCTGTCACGAATCTCAGATAGAGCAACATCCTTTGTTGTTCCAATGCAATTTTCTCACTGCATTGTGAGTTTGATTTGAAACATGAATCCACTTGACAACACCATTCGTCAACGAAAAATACGTTTTGCGGCATCATTGCAGCCGATAAGAAGCGCTTTTTCAAAGTCATATAATCATACTTGAAAAGGAAATGACGCGACATTCCTTTTATGATGCGAAAATTATGATGCTGGGATAAAATGAAATGTGCGCATTTCTGGTCCAATAATCTATTTTGCATGCTCATGGACAGGTCCATCACATTTCGCGCGCCAGGAAATTACAGGGTGAACGAAGAATAGAATGCAAGAAGGATGCAATTGTTTTTGCAAATGATATCTTGTATATTTGTGATATTTGTGAGCATGTGAACATATTGCGCCATCAAAACTGACCATGCCTTCAAAGTGAGGCAACTATCGTTCAAGAGGGAATTTGGCAAGCCATCTTTCCCAGGGAAAGCAATAAATACTTGGAACTCTCTCCCTCCAAAGGTGCTTCAACCACCGATATCTGATGCCTATTCTTCGGCGCAGGCTCTCGGCACTTTTCCTGACACCTTCACTTTCCTCCTCAATTGGAGCTCCGCCTAATAGTAGAATTTTTGCAAGCTGTTTCCACGATTTTTTGCAACCATTTTAAATGCCACTTCTTTGCCTTGCTCTTGATCTGTTTTAATCATTGAACCGTGACCTTTTTGTATGTTGCTTATGATTAGGGGAAATTCCCTCAAGTACAAGTACAACCTCAAGTTCATTCATTCATTCAAAACGGCACCAGGAAGGCTTGCCAGAACAGAATGGAAAGCAGCAGAACATTATCGTGAAGTCCACGTTTCGGGACGGATATACCTGAGTGCTTTTCTGCATTTCGAAAAGCAAAAAGTGTTCAAACTCTTCGTGGATTTATGTCCAACGACGATTTTGACGGATTCGAAACGCTGGTTCCATTTTCCGTTCAATTTTCCGCCCCGTTTCTGCGCATTTTGCCGCGCATTGATTGCTGTCCCGTATCTGCGCATTTCTGCCCCGTTTCTGCGCATATCTGCCCAGTTTCTGTGAATTTCTGCCCCGTTTCTGCACATTTCTGCCCCGTTTCTGCGCATTTACGTCCCGTTTCCACGCATGTTTGCTCCGATTTTTGGACCATTTTCTGCGCATTTCTGCCCAGTTTCTGGGAATTTCTGCCCCGTTTCTGCGCATTTCTGTCCCGTTTCTGCGGAGTTCTGTCACGTTTCTACGCATTTTTGATCCGATTTTTGCACCATTTTCTGCGTATTTACGGCTCCGATTTCTTAACCGTTCTCTTTATGAAGAGTCGTACCAATAGTAAACTCTCCTTACACCTCTCCTATCCTGAGTATTCTCCTTTCCTATCACTTTTTCCCTGAAGTTACCACATCTCCTTATCTGATCCCTTGAGGCACGCAGTCATCCACGGGTTCATATCGACTCTTTCTTGCAGGCCATATATCACAATGAAATTTATAGGCTGACTTGAAAACCGCACATCATGCGTCTGCGGCAGCTTCTTCGGGCAGACTTTTGCGAGATGGCATGATATCGTGACCCTATTTGTTTCCCTGCTCACGTCCTAATAATATTTAGCCTTGGAATGACATCTCCATTGTGGAAAGGGTGTTGGAAAAGATGGTACGGTTTCCATAATTTTCATGCCTATAATTCGTGTTTTTCTTCCTAATGGTCTCGCTGTGAAAAGAACAAACGCCCTGCTGAAAAGTCCAACTTTCATCTGAAGTGTGGAACAATTCAGGGTGCAAACTTTGTCTTAAGCCAATATACAAGGCCGGGGACCCTTAATAATTCACCTGGCCAAATGACGTGTGCAGTTGCCTTACTGGACGGCACGGGTGCAAAAAGTGGACAGTTTCTGTTTAAAATCATCACGTGTACAGTCGCCTTTGCTGTCGAATGATTAAATACGTAAAAATCAGTAGGTTCGTGCTGCAAATGTCATTTTTATATATTTTTTTATATTTTTATATTTTTATAGATCGGCCCTTCGCGGTCGGCCTTTCGCAGTCGGTCTTTTACAGTCGGCCTTTCGCGGTCGGCCTTTCGCCGTCGGTCTTTTGCAGTCGGTCATTTACATTTGGTGTTTTACAGTCGATCTTTCACAGAAACAGAAACAGCAATGTTAGCCAGAAAAAGGGATATACCTGCGGTGACATTGGGGATACCAAACGGCGGCGATGAGTTTCCACCGTCAAAGGGTAAGAGAAGACACGGGCAGGCAGCGAATTCCAATCTCAACAGCTCTTCCATAAAAGGAGATTTTGCGTACATCAATCTTAAACAACTGGCCCGATCTTGAGCGTGTGAACGAGCATAAGAGATTTTACAGTCGTTCTTTTACAGCAGATTACTTAGAGCCGTCATTTTATACAGTCCGTCATTTACAGTTGGTCTTTTACAGTCGGTGTTGATTCCCGATCAGTGCTGCTGCAAAATTCACACAGAAAGGTTGTGTGTGCCGAAGGTTATAGAGATAGGAGAAAGATTAGGGTGTTACAGCATGTGCGGGGTGCAATTAATTTTTGTTATACTTCACAGCAAGCCTTTTAATAAATTAATAAATCCTGCCGTGATAAATTGGCGTTCGGCTAAACTAAAGTAAAATGGTCGATACAATAGCGATAGAATAGCGAGGTTAAAAGTATAATGATGTCGATGGTGAGTTAGAAAGAACCTTTCCCTTGCACGAATAATGCTCCTAATACTTTTTGAGGCCTGGAAAGAGCGATAAGCTGCCGAATTAATTAATGAATCGGTAACCGCGGAAAATGTCGGTTCTATACTCTTAGGTGTAATTTAATGGAGATATACCAAAGCGGCCGTTCGGTCATGCGGGCAGGCGGACTAATTGATTGTTTCGGAGGTCTCTCCAGGCAAAGGCTAACCGACCTTTGGCCTTCTAAGCAGTGAAATATGGCTATGGGCTAGTCATTGTCTGGACCCACGAATCCAGGGTGTGGCGTATTACGGTAGAGGAGTATCTTTTAGGGAGCCTTCGTTTCTTTCTGATCAAAATTGGTTGAGCCCAACCCTGAAACTTTCGTATTCTTGCATATCCTAACGTTCTTACGAATATATGTCTAAAGCTTGCACCAAAACATTGTATGTATGTATGTATGTATTTTCGATATAAATGCAAATATAAGTTTCAACAAGACAAGATTGTACATGAACAACAAAGCCACATTTTCAGGGCAACATTGGTAAAAATAACGTGGAGAGGACTGAGGTTATGACAATTATCAAATCAAGAGAAAAAAAATAATGAAAAAGGACTTGACCCATACCTTGTCCAAACGATTTGTGATGATGGAGCAAAAAGATCAATAATTCAAATGAGGAAATGATTGATCACTTTTATACGGCATTGAAAATGTGTTTAGGAATGATTTGCAAAGTTTGCAATGACATGTGAATCCTGGGGAGGGAATTCCACTCCCGAAGTGTTCGCGGAAAATTTTGTAATCCGCGAATTAGCGTTTTGCTTAACCCTCAGCTCTGGTGTTCAGCTGCCTTTTTTCAACGGTTTGCCTTGAAAATTGTTTTCTCGTTTCAGCTTTTCTGAGCTCTGCCTACTGACGAACAATTTTGCAGCATGTAGACCATTGCTTCTGGGAGCTGTAGAGGAGCGAGTAGTGCCTTTTAAAATTTGTCCCATTGACTAAGAAATGACGCTGCAAGTGGCGGAAGACGCTCCAATTTTGAAGTAAAACGACTCTGGCATAAAGTGCGTTCATTTTCAGAATGGTCCGCGCCAAAAATCGCAGCAAAACGAAAGTGGGAGCGGGGGCACGACAGTGGTGTCCAAATTGTCCGACATTCCTTTCCTGAATATCCGAGAATTTTCATTTAAGCGCGATTTGAGAACCGAAATTCTCGCTGGATCTGGTGGCTCAGTGGTAGAGCGACTGGTCTTGGGATCCGAAGATCGTGGGTTCGAATCTCGGCGTGTCAACAATGTTTCTCTTTTCGTTCGGCGCATGTTTACTTGGACAAAACTGATCACACATGGAAAAGCAACCAAAACATGATTTTGAAATTTTCCAGACATGAATTTTCTGCCTCTTTTCCAGTTGTCGGCCACAACAGCGGATGTGGCCTCAAAAGCCATTACAGGCAGTCCAATTGCAATGGGAAGGCCAGCGCAATATTCTTTTCGGGACAGCGCTGCACCACATTTTTTAAAAGCAGGAGCGGAACAGATCAGAAAACCAGACAGATCCACAAAAAATCGTGAAAATCTCAGAGAAGAGAAATATCAAGCGATTGAGGGATGAAAATTGACAGTTTCGAAAATTAATGCCCCCAGCGCAAAATCTCTGAATTCCGATTTTTGCACAAATTTGCTCATCCCTGTCTGTAAAATTAAAAAGGACGCGGGCCATTCTGAAAATGAACAGACTTTACGCTTAGGATTATTGGATGCCCCATTTGCCATCTTTAGCACATCCTTCGATACCACAATGCTCTTTTCATGACGCTGACAAGCGCAAACGGGCAGCGCCAATTTGGCTCCGAAAATACAATATTCTTTTCATGACACTGATAAGCCCAAATAGGCAGCGCCAATTTGGCTCCGAAAATACAATATTCTTTTCATGACACTGATAAGCCCAAATAGGCAGCGCCAATTTGCCTCCGAAAATACAATATTCTTTTCATGACGCTGATAAGCCCAAATGGGCAGCGCCAACTTGCCTCCGAAAATGCAATATTCTTTTCATGACATTGATAAGGGCAAATAGACAGCGCCAAATTGCGCTTCTGAAATAGGCAGCGCCAATTTGCGCTGCTGATAAGCGCAAATAGGCGGCGCCAATTTGCCTCAATCACAATGCTTTTTTCATGACGCTGATAAGCGCAAATTGACGCAAGCGCAAACAGGCAGCGCCAATTTGCCTCGGAGAACACAATAGCTCTTTTCATGACGGTGATAAGCGCAAATGGGCAGCTCCCATCGCCCCGTGCCGCGCATGACACATGCTGCAACAGCGCGACCCGCTCTCCCCGCTCTCATGTTGACGGACGCACCGTTCTATACCCCTGAGAAACAATCGGCGCTGCAATTGGTTCAACGCATAATAAGGCGTGTTGCATATGCTAGAAATTAGTTAGGGGCACATTTGGGATGAAGCATATTTCGAAAATCATTCAAGCCCATGGATGGTCTACCGCAGGGGAGGTGATGTTTTGTCTTTTTCGAGGGCACGAAAATGCCAATATCCGTTGAAGTTTTGCAGCTTATTTTTGCTGTTTGGCGTCAGCGGAAAATGTGGAGATTTTGCGGCTGAGGAAAAGAGGGTGTGCCGCTGAGCAGCCAACCAGGCGCATCTCCTTGTATTCTTTCGCACAAAACTTTTTGCAGTCCTCAGAGAGTGGGCGTGGGGGCGTCTGATTGATACTATCCGCATTGACGGTTTTATCTTTCTCATCTTTTTCATTTTTGTCGTTCTTTATGACAAGATAGGGTTCAGGCCCAGGTATATCCATTGAGATTGCATTATTCCCTGCTGTCATGCCGGTTTCGCTATCGCGTGGGATCCTACAGGGCCCGCTGCAATTCTACGAACACGGCACAAAATTCCAAAAGTTGGGCTCGCACGAGGTAATTCAATTTTAGCAGGGCTATAATGCGTGCAGGAAAAGGAGTTCCGTTTTGTTGTATGTTGTGTTTTTCGGACAGGTATTTTCTAAAATAAATGGCAACTGAGTTGGTGATATTCTTAAACTGCTTTGCAGGAAGAATTTCAGCGGACAGTGTAGATATGTCTGCTGATGGAACACTGAAATAAGTTCCTGAACGCACAAAGAGAATGGCAAAGTGTGGGTGATTGGGGCGGGATTCCATGCTGGGGCAGGGCGAGTTTTCACTGGCCGGAAACTGGGCTAACGGGAGAGTGAGTTGGGATGTCGGCTTTGGCGAAACTTCAAGAGGCGCCCAGTCATACAGAGGGAGGCGCCGCCGGCAGCGAGGAGCGGGTGAGGAGCAGAGCTTCCTAGAGATGCAAGGGGCGGACGAGAGAAACATCCCGAGAGTGGAAATTCGGCATCAGCTGCTTTCTCTGAGAGGTTTCCAGTTTGTGATGCGGCTCTGCGGAAACCGGTTCGGTGCTGCCTTTTTGCCTGAGATGCGTTTTTGCATGTGCAAAAACTTTGCTGTGAAAAGCAGTGGTTTGTGCAGCGGTTTGGGTTGCTTTTCGTGGCGCTCCAAGGTCAGCACAATGACAAGTGGGTGTTGAATCCTTATGGTGTTTTCTCCAGTTGTTCGCCACTTGGATATTCTCTTTTTTCTACAGGCTATCACCATCCACCAAGCATTTCTTCACTGAATTGTAAGGTAACATGGCTGAATATATTGTTTCACCAAGGGATGTTCGGAATAACACTTCTGCAACACGAAATCAACACAGAATCAAAGGGAATCAATTTACTCTGCGTGAATCGTTGCATCAACACTGCACACACTCCCCTCCATAACTCTCCGTACAGTCCAACAAACAATAATGTCGCCCTCAATACAAGTACCTGCATTGGACAACGTGAGTCATGATTGCTTCTGTGCAGCACAGTTACAGAAACAGTAATGACTCCCATGATCCAATGCAGATACACTCTAAACACGAAGTTCAGTTTGGAACACTATATTTTAACATGGGCTTTTAGATAGGAAGTGTTCTTTTAAGAACATTAATGGAACACTTGGTGTGTTCTTGGAACACACTGAGCGTTCCAAATCTGTGACATTCCTGTCACAGATTTGGAACACCTGAAGTGTTCCATTGGAACACCTTAAGTGTTCAAATTCGCTGGAAATGGAACACTCAGTGTGTTCCAATAACAGACCAAGTGTTCCATTTATGTTCTTAAAAGAACACTTCCTAACAAAGGAGTTCACCATGAACTCATGCGCCATTTAGAATGCATTGCATCGCACGCTACAAAGCATGATAACACTCGTGTAAGGCGTGAAATTGCATCAAGCCCTGTTGAAAATGGATGGCCTCTGGAAAGTCAGACCTTTGGCATTCCTCCATTGATAGAAGAAATCTGGCGTACACTGTATATATGCATGGTCTGCCCGTGCCCCGAGAAAGATGGGAATCTGATTGGTTGGTTCGGGGGTGCGGATGTTGCGGGTTTGTCCTGACTTGTAAAAAAAAAAAAAAAAAAAAAAGAACAGGAACTGCAGGTCATGTCTGCAGGGACCCTAAGAAGTCACGCTGGCCTGAAAAATAAGCTTCCAGGGGCATGCATCCAAAAGTCGGATGTCAAACGGACATATCCTTCAACGAACCGGACAACCTTCCAAACGAACAACTGCCGCAAAAGATTTTAAAATGCCAAAATCGTATTTGGATGTATGTCCGTTTGGAAGGATGTATGCGTCCCCAAAGCCTCTATATGTGCTTATCAGTTTGAATGCGAGTATAAAGATGAGACATTTTAAAGATGGCGAAAACACGGCGTCATCCAATTTTCAACAGGGTTTGATGCAACTTCACGCCTTACACGAATGCCGTGATGGTTTTGCTTGTTGCCATTGATACTAAAAGATGCCTCGAGGGGCGTTCAACGATTGTCCCTGGCTTTGCATATAGAAAATTTTCTCTTTCCATACTCTGGATAAATTTTACAAAAATAATCTATAAAACTATGAAAATCACTTCAGTTATGTTTTTCCTGCGCAGATGACATGAAAATTTGACATGCTTTGGGCAGTTATGGTTTGATCTGGATGAATTTGTTTTTGTGATCCAGTGTTTTTGTGATCCAATTCCAAAATTGTTTTCCGTGGCCGACGTCCGAAAGAGATCTCACCTGTCAAGAGAAAGATTTGCGGGGGAAATTCCGTCAGGGAGTGAGAGATTGCATAAATGCTTCTGCCATAATCGCTCCCCGCAGGGGACGCAGATGCCTAGTAATTTAAATTGAAACTGTGTTCCCAAGAGTTATGGCTCCACTTTGAACGCTGTTTAACCGTTGAGTTTGTGGAGCAACCACCAGCGCAGAAAGATTGAGGAAAACGGTCGCATCACAGGGGTGGGTAACCAAAACTTGATCATTTCCCGATCAACTTTTCGAACGCTTTTGATGCACCAAATGGGAATAAGACCTCTGTGCAGCATAATTTAGAGTATAAACGAATACTTTGATATTGATACACGGTTGACAGTGTTCAGAACTTTTTCTGGAACACCTTGTGGGGCAATGCGAACATGGCGACTGAGGACCTATAGCAAAAGAGAGTTTATCCGTATAATTTAGAATTTGAATGAGATATTTGATAAAATACTTCAATCTGGAGTGTTTTTGGGAAGCATTACACTGGTTAGCATTCCCGCATGGACAGGTGTATGCCTCCCCACCTTCATTTTAATTATGGCTTTTCAGAGCCTCGGCGTATACCTATATAACAGGTACAATTTAATCATGACTTCACCTCTTATGTCAATCTCGGTAAGAATTCAAAGGTACACGTTGTGCTTACTCAGAAGCCCATAAGGATGGTTTTCGAAAGCTATACTCAAACTTCGCATCCATCCCTCATCCTGCCCTCCTCTCCACTTGAACTTGTTTCGCAATATCTATCAAAAGACAGGATTTGAATAAAATTATCGTGAATATGCATCAAGTTAATGTCATCAAAATCCGAAAAAGCTGCCTTACATTTGGAGACATTTTTGTTTTAACAGTGTGATCGCCCATTTCAATTGATCCCGGTTCATCGTTGCCGCCGGCGGCAGGCAAGTAACTTGCGAGCGCGATCAGAGATGAAAAGGAGCCGACAAAATGAACGTCGGCCGGTAAAACTCGGTTCGGCGAGAAAAACAAGCAGAAAAGAATGAGGAATGGCTGACAATATTTGATGTGTATACACACATTGTTGCATAATGACATGTTGCTTGATGTGAAGCCAGCTTTATTGGGCTTTCTTTGAAAAGCTTTCGGCTTTGCGAGTCATCCTCCAATTCATAAAACAGACATCTAACTTCTTGGAATTTGCAAGCTGTTAATCTATGTACAGATAATACAGTCGATGCGGCAAATCCCCAATCCCGATGATGGATTGTACTCATGTACAGGGTGTCAAGGACAGAAGGGAAAAGAATTGGGTGGGGCATTCGGGGATGATTGCGTTGCCGTTGAATGGAGCAGTTTGTGAGCGATTGTCACATTCTCCCCAAAAATGGTCATTCCGATGGAAGATCCCCACACTCTAAAACACGAAGTTCAGGTTGGAACACCATATTTTAACATGGGCTTAGATAGGAAGTGTTCTTTTAAGAACATTAATGGAACACGTATAGTGGATTTTTGGAACACACTGAGTGTTCCATTTGGAACGCTTAAGGTGCGTTCCAAATCGCTCATGTGTTCCAAATCTGCGACACGAATGTCACAGATTTGGAACACTAAGTGTGTTCTTGGAGCACACTGAGTGTTCCATAAATGTTCTTAAAAGAACACTTCCTATCTAAGCCCGCATGTTAAAATATGGTGTTCCAACCTGAACTTCGTGTTTAGAGTGCAATACTGACATGTCTGACGCCACATCATCTCTGTGTTGAAAACTTTGTGGCAAAATCAGCCACATGTTCTTTTAAATGCAGTCCTCGCGGGTGTTCAGAAAATGTTCACGATAGATCTTGAAGGACTGTATGATTGCAATGAAGTCCTCGTTTTCCCGCTCTTTCGAATTCTGTGGACGCAGGGGCGAGCACACCGACATATCTGCGGCCGCATTCCACATTACAACTCACGCTCATGGGTTCAACTCAATAGCCAATTCAATGGATAGATTTGTGTTGCGAAAATTTAATTTCTATGCACAACGCTTATTCCTTTTCCATTGTTGCATTGAAAGATGCATCCGTCTGTTGAATTGGCTCTATTGAGTTGAACCTGAGGGTGAGTTGCAGTGGGGAATACGCTTGATGGTTTTCTTTTTGGGTGGAGTGGGGGTGTTGTTTGCAGCGACATTGAGTCGCGCGATCGGTCAGACGTGGGTTATTTCATTGAGCATGACCTGTGCTACTTGCAAATTGAAATTTAGGACCTGTATTATACCTTGGCTTTAATTTCAGGCCTGTGATTCGGGAGTCCTGCTACCAAAAAGGGTAGCTAAAGCCGTTTTTCGCATGCATCTTTAGTGGAACTGATGCCTTGACAAATCTTCACACTCCAACGCCCCAAGTTACTGCGAAAATTAAGGGAAATTTAGTCTCATTATTTTGATGCACCCTGTCTGCAGTGAATTCCACCAGAATTATGCGATTTTGCAGAGAATCCATCCATTTAAAAGTTTGTTCTCCGTTTTAATTTGTCATTTCACTCTCCATCTTCATCTTTCTCTTTTCATGTCAAACTTTAGAGCTTGGCTTGGATTGCGCTTGAACGGTTTCGATTTTCATATCATGGATTTAACTATTTTAGAAGTTATAATGAAATTATTATACATTTCACTTAGATATACCTCACTGACTGATTGTTGCACAGATCGACTTGAATTGTTGTGCATTTCCAGACCTCTTGAAGCTTTAAAAATTTGGTATCAGGACCGTTTTTCGGAGCTGAGAGCGCAGGAAAAATGAAAAAAAAAACTGCAACTTTTGCCCGTAAAAGAGGTGATTTTGCCGGGGTTTTAAAGATGTTTTTTTTTTTAATTTTTGACCTTTAAAAGGACGGTGCACCATTTGATATTTATTTATATTCAGCTCGCATTTTTGTGCGAGCATTCTACCTGCTATGCAGTGCATCAGATAATGGTTAAAAGGATCGATTTATGACAAAAAAAAACACTTAAAAAGATGATCCATTCACTTGGTATTCGCTTGGAACTCACTTAGGCTACGGGTAAGTAAAAGTGATGCCAACGATAAACATTCAGAAGGCAAAAGACCATTGAAGTGCAGTTCAGGTCCTCGCAGCAGCCGGTATACAGGGACGCAGTCCAGACATGGGAGATTGGAGTTGAAGGCCACCTACTGGTGTGTATCTTCTCAAAAGTCTTCGAATACAGGAGTTCATTGTCAACTCAGGCGCCATTTACAATCAATCCAGCATGCGCCACAAAACATCATGACACTCGTGTGAGGCGTGAAGTTGCACCAAGCCCTGTTGATATTAGATGGCCCCGGTGCTCTAACCTGCGAGTTGGTACTTTTAAATATCGCCGATGTTCGAGGACTTTTGAATCGTTCAGTATAAGCACTTGAGAATATGTTTGTTGAAAGAACATGTGGAGGGTGACAGTAGCTGATAACTGTTCCCTGCATCATACATTTTCCTCCAAAACTCTTCCGACACACTCGGAACTTTCAAAAGTCCTCGAACATAAGCGATATTTTAAAGTACTGATTAAAGCATGCAGGAGCCATCTAATTTCAACAGGGCTTGGTGAAGCTTCACGCTTCACACGAGTGTCACGATGTTTTGCGGTGCATATTGCCATTTAATTCTAAATGGCACAAATTTCAAAGGTCGGCGAAAACTTGAAATTTCATTTCACTTGAATGGCAGAGAAGGCATTTGGGATCGAGGGTTTGAGAGGGCTCGAGGGAGCCAGCCAGTGAGACGACATGCTTGGCTCACAACTGGCAATTCTCTGAAAAACAGTACATACACGGCCATCAGCGATTTTTTAAGACTTTTGAAACACGGGGCAATGCAATTCCCCAATTCGCATGCGCCGCAAAACGCATTACACGAAGGAATGCATTTAACAGCCCTTACTTAATGGGGACGAACATTGCCCCGTGTTTTTTAAAAGTCTGTCAAAAATCTCCCATGGCCCGGATATTTTGAATGTCTTAGTATGCCTACACACCTGGCTTCAAGAATATCTGTGGTGTTCTTACCGGATGGGGCTGATTTACAAAAAGCTTTTGACTTTGTCAATCAAATTAATTCTCCCACACTTTATTTCAGGTAAAAGGGGTTCACGATTGAGATTTCCTTTGAAATTTGCCGCATTTCAATTGGTCTCTTCGAAAATAGAACTAACGCCGGAGTTCTGGAAAGAGACTCTTGAAGTTGCGCCATGAGGTATGATTCAGGGCAGTTTGCTTGGGCCGTGCTTTTTAGGCCTGATTATCTTTCTTGCAGCCTCAATGAGGGTGAGCTTGCCTTTGGGAGGTTGAGATTGTGAACTACTGTTTCTGTATCGTGCAAACGTTTGGCCAAGACAAATCATGTGGCACTTTCTGTAAGAAGGATGCGTTGAATGTGGGGATTCCGGTCTGCAGTGTTCACATTGAAATTATTATGCGCTGCATTTTTTAATAAAAATATGTTGCTACATGCATGGACAGAAATTCAGGCTGAAGGGCGCAGTGCAGCCGTAACTGGTGTTTTTTCAAGATGAAAAACGGCAATCTGCTTTCGTTGCCTGCGGGGAGGTTTTGTTCCTCGCGGATGGCGGTGGAATGGGATTTGCGTGAGTGCTGTGCATGTCGCAAAAGCGGCCAGGGCACGTCCTGGTTTGTTTCCATTGTGTGGTTCTCCTATCCCGATCCAACCCTGGGCTTGGGCTGACTGGATTCGAATTGGAACTTGTCAAAAAATTTGGATTACCTGGGGTAAGCAAGTGATTTAAAATTATCATTTTTTTAGGGAATTTTGATAAAATGAACGCAAAATCCAGTCAAGTTTTCCAAGCATAGCGCATTAAAACGGGCATCTGTGTGGAGTCGCTAGTGGTCTTTGTGATTTTACCTTCAATTTCTGACACTTTAGCTTCTTTTCTCGTTGAAGTGGCAGAAAAGTCCTGATTGTGCCATAATGTATTCGGCCATCAACCAACAAAAGCAATTCAAAGCGCACAAGCGGAAACATGAATGTTTAAATCACAAAGGCAAAAATCTGCGGAGAAAACTTGAAAATTGTGCTGCCAGTCATGAAAACCCCAACTCTCATTGCATGCCTCATCTTAGCAATAATTAAAACACCCTGTGCTGTCTCATTTTGACATCAGGAAAAAGACATGGCCCCCTTCCGCTGGGACTTAAGCCGAACTTTACCACGAGTAAAACACCGATTGTGTAACTTCAGCTTAATTGGACAAAACAAGTCCACCTTGTGTGATGTCTCAAACTCGGAGACATGTTTGTTTTCAGTTTTTTCTTCTTTAGTTTTTGTTTTTGTACTGCTGCTGGCCTGAATCCCTTGTGTTTTACAGCAGACCATACAGAATGAGCGTTGCGCGAAGTTGTCATGACACATTGGTTTCCACCGCATCCTTTGTGGCTTACACCGCATCCACCGCTTCTCGGCTTCGGATCACATCGCATCCACCGCATCCCTGTACGAACGATTCAGGATGTCAAAATTATGAAAATTTGGGTTAAAGGAATCCTTTACGGGGAAGGACATCACGGGTACGACAAATTTTGGGTTAAGTCGCAATAGGGGACACAATTGCACGATCGCAGGGAAACATTTTCAGAAAACAGCAGTACTCTTCGCCGTGCAATTGTGTCCCCCTTTGGCGACAGCGTGCGGCACAGGATGTGCGTTTTCTCTGTCGGGAAGTCGGTTTGGTTTCGGTTAGGTTGTGCCGACGTTTCCACTGTCTCCCTTCTTACTCTGCTGCACATTTCTGGATAGGGTTTTCCGGTCGCTTCAGGCTAAGACAATAACAGAAGAAAGCGGAAGGCGAATATGCTGTCCTGCTGCTTGTTGTACTGAATTTCCTCTCGCCTGACAGTTTTACAAGCCCAGGAACAATATCCTATATGTATGTGGCACACATGCGGTTTTCATGTCATCCATACAGCATGCGTGACAAAGCATTCCCATGCATCTGCAGATACGCACTTGTTGAAAAGGGGTTTCCTCATTTATGAGGCATTTTGCGAGAATGTCATCACAGGAGAGGGTAAATTCAATGATATTATACGCACTGGGTGGTTATACCCTTTACCTTATGGGTTATTGAATTGAATTGAAATCTTTATTTCTTTAAGCGTACACCTCATATCAGAATCAATAAACACCGAAAAACAATGAAATACGTAAAAAAATATGAAAGAACGCTCAAAAGTCTGATTAAAACCATCAAAGATGTGGAATGAATTGAAATCCAAGAGCAGAACAATTTTATGAGACTGTTGAAAATGTTCAAATCAACCTATTCAAGTACCTATAGTCAATGACATCGCAGGGCAGCGCTGACAGGCGTCTTTGCAGAATAAGAATGCTTAGAGGCTGTTCAAAGACACTCCAAGGGAGGAGATTCCAGTCACGCATTGTCCTCGTTATATATGAAGGAATATTTCCCAACATCACGCCGGAAGCGAAGAGGATTTATATTTTAAAGTTATGGTCATGACGTGAATAGTAGGCGGGAGGTTAACATATATTTTTTCAGCTCTCCCCAGCCGCCAACATTAGCCAGCAGTTGAAAAAGGGCAACGAGCCTAGCAACCTTTTGGTTGCTAGGCATCTCTTCGCATCTCTCGGTAAAAACTTCAAAAAGCTTTAACCTATAGGTGCACTCGTATAGACTGAGCGGCGCACTTATAACGGTTTCGCAATGACTTATCCGGTTCCCCGGCGTAATATCATCTTTCATTCCTTTTTCCTCGTACTATCAGGGATTGGAATAACCTTGTGGCATAATTGTATAGTAGACCTAAGGGGTGGACTGGACAAGACTCCAGCTGTCCGTGAAGAAAATCAAGAAGATGGAAGTTTTCTACTTTTGTGCAGAAATTCCCATCGACAGATCAAAGTTGGAACATGACATTTATTTTTTATTTATTTATTTATTTGTTTGTTTATTTATTTATTTTTTTATTAACCAAAAACTGACCACAAAGGCAATGCGGTGGCAGAAACGAGAACAAAATTCGAGTCAACGATAAGGTCAAAGACAAATAAAAACTTACAAAAAATTGTCTCAAGTGATGATGCGAGGTGCGACACCCAGGGATGCTCTGGCCCTTAGAAATGTGGGGGAGACAGAGGTAAGGGAATTCCAATCTCTAATAGTGCGGGAGAAGAAGGAATTAGAAAATCGATTAGTTCTACAAACCGGAGCAGTGAGTGCAAGCGCGTTATACGTCCTTCGCTGACCAAGTTTTATGGAATAGTTCGCTGGCAAAGGGAAATTGTAGGAATGTTAATAATGTCACGATGAACACTTCTGAGATCTCGGCGTCGTTGTGACAAAGGGGTTAAATCGAATGACATGAACCAGACTACGTGTGAAAAGCATGAAGATGACTGAAGAAAATTGATAAATCTCCCCAAAACTTAACTTTTGTTTTCCCACCGTTGAATGTCCATTGTCCAGCTATTTATCTCCATGACGTAGATTGATGTTCTGAAAACGGTTGAATTGCTGCATTTTTTAAGTGGTCTTGATTATATGCCTGCCCATTGCCCAAGGCTCCCACGGGGCGATGAAAAACTGATGAAAAACGGCTGAAAATGAAAATGACGGTATACACAAGCACAACAGCATGCACACGATGAGGACGTAAACGGATGAGGAGGAACCTGTCTGCAGCCAAAGTTTTCAAAAGAGTGATGCGATTCACTGATCAGCCAGAGCTTTTATAACCTCACCTCGAGTTATCAGACGAAATTCAACTCATTTTTCCATCCAATGAGAAGCTGCCACTGATCGAATGTTGACCAGGGGTATTCAGGAATATGATTCCGACAAACTTTTCCAAAAATTCTGACCTAAAACAAATGATCAGGGATTGCAAAGTAATATCGTCACGAACAGGTTCATCGATCGTGACTGATATTACAACCTCCACCATTCTTCCCCCTCCTGCGTCCCAACTTGGCACTGTCAGAGCTTCCGTTCAGCCGCCTCTCCCTTCGGGTTCATGATTTTATAACTTCGTTCTGTTCTTTGCTTGCTTTTTGGTTTTGCTTGCTTGCTTTTTGGTTTTGCTTGTTTCCTTAATGATTTGGGGAGTTAGTTTGTTGATCGTTCAACTTTGGAAGTTATATTGTTGAAGTTCCAACCACCGAAACATGGAGTTATGATATTTTGATTCGATAATTGATTAAATTGTGGCTTTATTTTCAATTAGAACTAAGGTTGCAGCAGTTCAAATTGCGGTATGGGGTCAAAAGCTGACATCTGCGAGCAGCACTGGACTGAACGAGTTGCCATTCGTGCTCAAGTTTACCTATTGTGACTGATTCAGCCACCCATCGAAGGAGGGTGGTCCGTCTCACGTTGGGATTTGAGGAAAAACCCGTTGGCAGGCACCTCTATGGGGAAGTCTCCCAAGAGGTTGAAGATATTTGGAGATTTTGTGATCATTTTGGGGGCATGAACACAGGGTTTCTCCACAAGGCTTTTACTCGAAAATGGAGCGGTGCCCCGTCCCGCAACCCCCATAATTTCCTCTCCTCATGCTGTGCCTTGGCCGAGTCCCAAAAGGGAATACCCCACACCAGCAGGCGAACACTTACTGGGCGGAGCTATAGGAAAGGAATCAAATCTTGTTTAATTGGGTCCGGATTTCTTCCAGCGGTTTTTTGGCACATGCTGTAGTTGTAGGAAGTCGCTGGACAGCTAACTTATTTGAGAGGTATAGTCACAGAAAGAATAATGACTCCCATTTACCAATACGGGTGCTTGTCTTTACACTCTAAACACAAAGTTCAGCTTGGAACACCATATTTTAACATGGGCTTAGATGGGAGGTGTTCTTTTAGGAACACACGTTTTGTTTTGGAACACGATAAGTGTTCCATTTGGAACACTTATGGTGTTCAGAAACACCTAATGTGTTCCAAATTTTTTCCAAATCCAACAGATTTGGAACACATTTGGTGTTTCGGAACACTATAAGTGTTCCAAATGGAACACGTATAGTGTTCCAAAAACAAAGCGTGTGTTCCTAAAAGAACACCTCCCATCTAAGCCCATGTTAAAATATGGTGTTCCAAGCTGAACTTCATGTTTAGAGTGTAGGGGGACATCATTGTTTCTGCCACTGTACCAACGTTATCTTCTCCGCCTCCGGACGTGCATGTCTATTTTTCCCTTTGTCGAAGAAAATGCAGGTGACAGGACAGTTGCGTCTGTTTGTCACAGGTTCCCAGCAAAAGCAGCAGACAGTCCATTTCAGTTGCGGGCTGGTTGGAACATTTCAGATTATGGTTTGACATAATCTTGTTTCCGGAGGATCGGTTAAAACGGGTGTGTTTTTGTTTTTGCAGCATTTTAGGTATAGCGGTTTTACATCTTGTTCCATTTGAAGATACATAAACTGAGAATGCTTGACATTTTTCCATTTAAATACACAGAAAAACTTTAATTTCTATGCCGAGAATGAAGTTTTCGACCGATTTTCATTGTTGAAAGGATTCTGAATTCACTCTGAGCACACTTGGGAGCATTCTTAGCTCATATCTTAAAGTGGAATGAGGAGTAAAGGGGTGCCATGGATTATTACGCACCGCGGTGACGGGAATAAAGGGGTGGCGGTTGTAAAGGGGTGAAGTCCACGCACTTTTGGTGGCGGTTATAAAGGGAATTATTTCGACATTTTGCGTGATGACAAGATGGAAGGACAAAAATACTCGCATGACATTTCTCTTTCTGCATGCGATCCAGGCACAGGAAAACCTATAGTTGCCACCAACAATTTTACGCGCTCATGTCCCTCATTTTTCCGATTTCCATAATTTTTGTTTCTATTGACAATCGATCGGATAGTTTACAAAATGTTGACAAAAACGTAAAGTTGCCTCCGATAAATCCAAACTGCACCGCGCGAAAAGGAACAACGCCCTGTTTACTTTTAGCTGGTTTTATCAATTTTAACGAACAACTCTGTACCTCTAACAAGAAGAGAACTGCACCTTATCTCAAGCCGCAAATTGAAGATCTTTTAGCAATTTTTCATTCGCAAAAAAGCCCATATATGCTGCGTGCGTTCCTCAGTCGGTGGGCCGTTTCACATTGCGTTTCCTGCCCATTTTTCTTGCTGATTCAATAAACGAGCAGGCATATGAGGGCCCAAATATACCTACAGTGTTTCCCAAAAATCACTTGACAACCCCTGCTATTTGTTAGTTTTCAATCTTCTCTTGTGGGGCTATTTCTACGGATTTGAGGTTCAGATTGGGCAGGTTGACTGCTGCGGGTGTTATCCACTCGAATTGGAACAAATTCCACTCCAAGCTTCCAGAGTTGCTTCAAAAGTGCAATGCACGTTTCGGGGGTTGTCAAGTGACTTTTGGGAAACTCTGTATGTATATAGCCGTGGGATTTTGGCCACATGGATCCCATTTAAATGCAATCTATTCTGGGTTAATTTCAGTGAGGTGGCACGAATTGGAACAACTTGGGAAAGTCGGTTTTGTACATGGTGCTCCGTGACAAAGGTGTCGCAGGTCGTTACTTCATAATTTTTTACAATTAATAAATTTAATTATTAAAATTTTATTTTTGCATTAATTTAAATTTATTTATTTTTATTGCTTTAGTTATTTCATTAATTTCAAATTTTAATTTTACATATATTTAAATTTATTTATTTTTAATTTTTTAATTTTAATTTAATTTACACTCAATACTGTCCCAAAGAATTTTGGGTGCAGGGAGCACACCGCTGCAGAGTACAAGCACATCCGTTTAAAGCAAAATCGTCAAATAGAGTTAAAACAAAGCAAAACAAAAAGGTCTCCAAGTAAAAAAAGCATGAGACATTTATTCAACATTAATTTAAATTTATTACAATGTTATTAAATTAAATATTTTTTTATTTACATTTTATTAATTTAATATAACAGCCAAAATATTATAGCGAATGGAGCACCTTCGGAACACCATTTTTAACATGGGCTAAGATGGGAGTGTTCTGTTCGGAACATTTGTTTGGAACGCGAAGCGTGTTCCTGGAACACCATTTTCATGTCACAATATTGGAACACTGCGATTTGGAACACATGGGGTATTCCAAATCGCATATGTGTTCGAAATTTGTGCGTGTTTCAAGAACACTTCAAGTGTGCCAAAATGTGTTCCGAAAAGAACACCCCCATATAAGCTCAAGATAAAAATGGTGTTCCGAAGGAGTTCCATATCGAAAAAAATGGTAATCCGATGGGATAGTGTTCCATACCGAAACCTCAGGTTTAGAGTGTAGCAGTTTGTTTGGTTCGAAAACGTTGATAGAAGTTTGTGATTTTTCATTCGAAAAATCAGCTTTGTCGATTTTCATCCACGCCATGCGTGAACTTCTCTCAAGGACACCCTGTCAAAGTTGAAATCAAGCCGATTGCGGGTAAACAAGCATAAAGAACTCGACTCATTTTTCAAATTGTTCCTTCAGCCGCACTGTGCTCGTCCTTCCTCCCTTTGATGCATGCCATGGGTCCCTTTTTTTCGAAAACGAAACGAGACGAGAGATGGAAATTGGATACCAATGCGTTCAGAGCCAACCCTCTCGACGTTCTGCAAACAAAAAATGTTCCCAAATCGCAAATTTTCTGCGAGGCTTGGTTGCAAATTAACCGAATTTCAAAACCTGCCGTATATACTAAAAAAACCAGGAAAGTAGTTTTTAGGTTTTTAGGTAGACTTCATTTATTGTTTGGAATTTTTTTTACAAAAAAAAAACACAATTTTTTTCCAGATTCCGGAATTCTGAACACAGAGATCTGCTGAACAATTCCTTTAGTCCACGTACGAATATATCATATTCGGAATATCCTTCGTCAGCCGGAATTCTTTCTGCCGGTGTGGCTTCAGTCAGGATATTCCGGCTCTGATGCGGAAAGCTGCCTTTGCTTTGGAAACAGAGTTTTTGAAAGCATTTGACACTGTCCCCATTCTTTAAAAGAGATGGCATGTGTGGATATCTAACAATAGGTATACCTATTGTTAGGTATACCTATTATTGTTACCAATAGGTATACCTATTGTTTCACACATATATGTGTGAAAAGTGATATTTTATATTTTCCGATGGAAGTTAAACTGTGGATGGGTGGAATGCGTTGACACCTCTGCGTGTGATAAGTGGGCAGTTCTCACCTCTGTGACGAGTCATCCCTGGAGTTCCCCAAGGCAGTAAGCTGGGGCCCCCTTCTCTTGATTATTTGCATGAAGTTATTTCTCACACACGATTGGCAGCTGTTATACGCTGTTGCATACTGATTTTCAGAGACATTCGTGTCAGGCACTGCTGATGACCTGCATGGTATCGCCTGCCGATTGGGGTGGCTCCTGGCCCAGAAATTTCGATTTCAAAGCAGCCAAAGTCTCGCTTTCACTCTGAATGCAACCTGACACGCCGTCTCATAATGAAGTGATCTGACTCGTTGAGTTACGAAAATGCGTTGAACAGCAAACAGGCACTTCGCTGAGTGAACCCTCAGGCGCTTTTTTGAATCAACGGCAACATGCGCCGCAAAACATCACTACATTCATGTAAGGCGTGAAAATGCATCAAGCCCTGTTGAAAAGGTATGTCCCTTGCATGAAAGAACTTCGAATTTCTCCCATGCACTGACAATAACGGTGATGGCCTGTGCCCAGTGATGCCTCTTTCATAAAAAGCCAAAATGTCTCCTATGGTTATGCAATTGGATTGGTTTATGACAGTGGGTGTTGCATAGTAGATTGTTCTAAGGGGTAGTTTTCTGGCGACTCGGTTGTCATTCAGGATTGGTTTTCTTGCGGGCCGATTATTGATGCTTTGAGGACCTGGTTTCTTGAGGTCTGATGGTTGATTCTTTGAGGACCTGGTTTCTTGAGATCTGATGGTTGATGTTTTGAGGAACTGCGGTTTCTTGAGGCCCGATGGTTGACGCTTTGAGGACCTGCTGGTTTTATTATTATTTATTATTATTATTATTATTGCAAAAGACAGCGCAAACAACAAGATTGGCACTGTGAAACAAACACATGTCAAAAAGGAACCAATCGACAAGACAATAAAAAAGATAGATGAGAAGGCAATCACAGGCAGAGACACACAGTGGATATAACAACAAATGAAATGACAATGAATATGTTCGCAGACAAGAGATATTATGCAGCGGTCATGTGTCGTCTCCTACCTATATAACTTGGAGCAGCAACAAAAAACTCGGAGCTCGGGAGACGTGTGAGTGTTCCAGAAATCAGAGAAGAGTCGGAGGGAAGGCCGTTCCACTCCCTGATGGTTCTCGGGAAAAAAGAATGAAAAAGGGCATTGCCTTTGCACATAGGTAAGTTGAAGCTGAGCCCATTGTCACAACGGCGTTGTTTTTGCTTCAGCTGATATTTTCCAGGCATAAAATATTCAACATTCCCAACAAGAATGTCCCGGAATAAGTTGAGGCAGTGCGCCCGACGACGGCTCTCCAGGGAAAGTAGGTTGAGATTATTCAAAATTACGGTGACACTTTGATACCTGTCATAAATTCCAGAAATGGCTCTGGCTGCTCGACGCTGAACTTTCTCAAGTTCATCAATTTCAGACCTTTTATGGGGGCTCCAAACACCGCAGGCGTACTCCAGAATTGGCAACACCAAAGAGACATAAGCATGTTTTTTTTGAGAAGGGGGATGTGTTTCAAATTTCTCATAATATAGCCCATCCTCGAAGAAGCTTTACTCACAACACCAGAAATGTGTGCACCCCAAGACAGGTCATGGCTCAAGGTTACGCCCAAATATTTAAATGAAGTGACAGCTTCAAGGGTATGACCGTTAACGGAATAAGGGAACAAATTTGCAGTTGTTTTTCCAAAACGGACCACCTTAGATTTTGAAATGTTAATTTTCATGCTCCAACGATCACACCAGGCAGAGATCAATTCTAGGTCGGACTGGAGGGCAAAACAGTCACTTTGACAAGTTACAGGTTTATAAATGACAATGTCGTCCGCGAAAAGTCGAATGTCAGAAGAAATATTGTCACAATATCATTCATGTAGATGAGGAATAGAAGCGGCCCAATGACACTTCCCTGCGGAACACCAGATAAACACCGGCTTGCGTTGGACAATGCTCCTTTAACAGAGACACGTTGGTTCCTACCATTCAAAAAGGAAGCAATAACCTTGACAATATTTGGGGGTAAATTTAAATTGCGGAGTTTAAAAATGAGCTTGGAATGGGATACCAGGTCAAATGCTTTTGCTAAGTCAATGAAAATTGCATGGAGTGGGATACCTTTGTCTAAGAAACTGGAAACATCATCGACAAACTGTATTAATTGTCCTTCACAGGATCGTCCAGGGCGGAAACCAAATTGGTTCGGGTGAAAAAAGCGAGAATTTTCCAAACATTTGTTAATATGGGAGCAGAGAATGCGCTCAAAAACTTTAGAGCAGATGCATGTGAGGGAGATAGGTCGGTATCCTGCTGGTTTGTTGGGAGGACCTCTTTTCTTAGCTGTATTGGTGTTATAATTGCACATTTCCAATCATCTGGAATTTCACCCTCAGCAAGAATAAGGTTAAAGAGAGCAACCAGAGCAGGGGTTATAAGGAAGGTGCCGCAGCAAATTAAGGAGCCGAGCTGGAATCCCGTCTGGTCCAGGTGGTTTCTTAACCTTAATCTTACTAAGTAGTTGACAAATACCTCTGGCATTTATACACAATTCAGGAAAGTCGACATTTACATTTACATTTCCAAGTGGGCTTAAATTACGCACTAAATAAAGACACGCATTTGGATCATCTGGAGAAAAAAATACTTACGAAATAATCATTTAACAGGGTAGCCTTTGAGAAGGGATCTTCGGAAATATTTCCATTGGAATCTAGCAAAGCTGGTGGACCGCTTTCTGCTCTTAAGGACTTCAAATATTTCCAAAACTTTCGTGAATGTTCACTTTCAACGGCTTTGGTGATAAAAGAGCTAAACAAAGAGGAGTTCAGCCTGGTACATTCCTCTTTGATGTTTAGGTAAGCAATGCGGTCCTGGTCAGAGCCGCGTCTCTTGAGGATTGCATGTGCTTTTCTCTTCTTTCGAAACAGTCCAGACAGCTTGGAAGTGACCCATGGAAATTTAACTGAAGTTTTACGCTTTGATTTGGGAATACATTCCAGGCAGTTTAAAAGGGTTCCCTTAAGGGTTGACCATGTCTCACAAACCGATCTCGGTTGCATAAAAGTGCCAGTGAAAAAAGGATTTGTGAAAAGGGAAGCATTTAGCCGATTCCAATCAACCTTACTATAATCTGGATAACAAAAACTCCTGGTTTGCCTGTGCCCAAATTCAGAGTGTGACCGTGAGGCTGACCTGAATGACAGCAAGACAGACTCATGATCGGACAGACCAGGCACGACTGCAACATCTGGAATAGGAGCTTCGAAATTTATCATTGCAAGGTCCAGAATGTTTGCGCAGGTTTTGGTAATACGGGTTGGTTGCGTGACAAGTTGTTGCAGGGAAAAAGATGCAATAATGTTTTGGATAAAGACATCATTTGGATTCATATGACTAGGAGCAAAACTGTTTGCGGAAATGTGAGGAGAGTTGAAATCGCCACAAATAAGGACCTTTTGAGATAAACATGTGTGGGCTGCAATTGAATCATACAGGTCATCGAATTCACTGCTGTTTGAGCTGAGGCTGCTGAGATTTGGGAGATACACACATGCTAGGTTGAGTTTCAGCCTTTGTCGGGTAATTGTACACCAAATCACTTCAGATTCACTTGTTGCGGCAAGGCCTGATTCAGAGGGAATACTGGGCAAATCGTTTCTTACCCCAATTAACACCCCGCCGCCACGCTTGTTTTTCCTGTCTTTCCTGTAGGTGACGAAGTTATGGGGTAATATTTCTGAATCATTTACATCACATGAGAGCCACGTTTCGGTTAAGAAAAGCACAGACACATTATGTTCAACTAAATACATGCCTAATTCCACTCTTTTTGACAGGCTTACTATTGATCGGCAGTTGACCACGGCCATGATGATGCCCGTAGTTGAAACTGATGAACAGTGGTAAGCCTGTGGCGCGGCAGATGAGATGAAATTGTTCCCTGAATAAGGGCAAAGAGATGGTGGCAGTGAGGATGGAAAATTTGACAGCGGTGAAAAAATTTGAGGAAGCAAAGAAGGGGGAGAGGCAACCCGATTAACATGTGAAGAAGAAGGAAAAGCGGTTGTGGGGTAAATGGAAAAATTGTGGGTTCCCGAAGGCGAGATCTGGCTCAGCGGAGGTAAATCTGTCAAGTTCATCGCAGGCCTTATATCATTGTTTCTGTACGCCCACTCATTGTCAACTATTTCAAGAGGGTGCCAATCTGATTTGGAGATTGACCCACGAAGGACGTCTGACCAATTTTGAATAAAAAATGCACACATGTCCAAACTCAATGTTCCACTGGAAATAAAGCGAATTGCTGGATAGCATGCGTCAATATTAAACCTGAGTGTGCAGGTTGAGCTGTGATTGTTTTCAATGCTCAAGACGTGTAATAGTTGGCCGGCAGAGACTGACCGGTGTTCACGACAGTGTGTTTGGGCATTGGCTTGTTGAATCGAAAACGAGATTGAATGTGGCGCTGGTGAATGAAATTGCAAATTCAGATGTGCGAGTGGTGATATCAACAGCGAGAGAAATGAACGATCAGGGTAGAAGGGCAGTCTGGTGATTGACGGCAAATGGAGGAGGAGAAAAATGAAAATGAAAAACAAAACGTGAAGGCAAAATGAATTTGTGATCAACAGCGAATCCGACATTGTCAAATCGATAAAATGATAACGAAAAAGATTAAAATATTGAAGCGGTCTGATTGAGTTAAAAACAGCCGAATTGCAATTTGGAACAAAACGATTTGTGCCAATCGATAAGGCAGAAAAAAAGTTGGCGATGCCACTTATGAGGTTACGATTTGGCTGTGGGAACAAAAGAAAGTGTGTGAATCGCATCGAAAACCTTGTGAACTTCATCAGCAGGATGCGAGAAAAAATTAAACTAAAAAAACCTGTTGGCGTCAAGATGTTGAAGCAAACCAAGTGGAAGCAGAGGCGGACAGTCCATTAATGCAATAAGCCGGTTGATTAAGAGGCGGAGCTGGTACGATCCTTCGTGTGTGAGATGAAGTCCATCCTGTCGAATCCATTGCTGCTGGAGTCCAACTAAATTCAGATCTCCAAATCGAATGTTCTTGAGGGAGCAGAAACGGAAAAGATGCCCGTTGATGTAGCGAATGAATTCGGACGATAAGTCACTGCGGTCGATCACCCCAGAAATAGCAATCTTCGCGTTTGGCGCACTGCACACAATAATTCCAAGCAGGAATTCAAAGGCTCGAAGAAAACCGCGAACACTGTAGAAATATCGCAGGTCATTTGTACCTACATGAAGCACAACCTTGCGAACATGGGGGCCCAGAATTCCAGGGCTTGATTGAAGGATATGACCTAATTTTTTATTGTGACACCAGGAAAGCATAAAACGCCATAGCCAGGAGGAACTTTGCCTTCGGCAAGATGACGCAGAATGGAGTCACCAATGATGACAACTTCAGCATCTTTTGAGCCGCCGTGAATATAGCGAGCGTTTAAGACACGAGTGTTGTGCACAACTGGTGGCATTTCAGGGTATGAGCTAGCCAGCACTGATTGATCACTATTCACTGGTAAGGGCAGGTCATCGACACTGGCCTGCGTTTGAGAAACGATTTCTTGATTCGATTGCCCCTGCGATGAAGCCAGTGGAGAGGCAGTGGCACTGATTTGCAACAGACGGTCGTCCATTGCTCCAGTTGATCGGCGGTCCAAACTGGTATGAAGGTCAACCTTCAGAGAACGGACAGGAACATTTTTAGCCTTTAGTTCCTCGAAACAGACGAACAGTTCTGCAAGAGTGCCGTCAATGTTTTTAAAACGTTCTGCAAAGTCATTGAGTGCCGAGACATTTGCTTTGTCATTGGTAAGCAACTGTCCCTTCAGGCCAGAAATATCAGATTCCAGCTGCAGGATTTTGCTGCCAAACTCAGTTTCTACGGCATCCATCTTGGCAACAGTAGTCGAAGAAGATGCCAAGCTGTCCAATGTAATGGAAATGTCAGCAAGGCAGTGGCAGCAGGAAGTTATGGTTACAGAACTGGTGGTGGCGATGCCAAGGCACTCAACATGATACCATTCTGGGCAGTTCTTTCGGCGCAGGTTACATCGAACCATGTCTCCACAACCAGGAACATGTTTCCCGTTAAACTTGCACTCAGGAATACAGTACAGCAATGCTTTTGAACTGTTCGTGGGGGTAGGACGGGAAGGCCGAGCAGCAGGCGTGGATGTGAGAGAAGGGGTGACAACAGATTTAGCTTTAGTTGATGTTTTCTTTGGATTGGAAGCAACAAACTTGGCCAGCGATTTCAGTGCGGGAACTGCAGCCCCTGCTTGATGACTCGAGGCAGCGGCTGAAAGCGGCTGCGAGCAAGCAGCAGACTTTTTCGGACATGATGATGTCTTGCGAGTTTTATATGTCACCGCCGATACAGTGGAAACAGGCGATGGAGAGGCAGTTCCACTCCTTGACTGAGTTAACCTAGTTGACGGCCGAACCATTTTTACGATCACTATCAGTCACTTTGTAACACCAGAGTAGAACCAGCTTATTGACAGTGTTCGAACAGCGAATAACTTGGAAAACAGTAGAGCGGCAACTTTATCGACGATAAAGTTGTTTAATGTGGTTGTTGTTTATTAATGGGATTAATGTGTTTAAACTTTATCGGTTTAATGTGGCCCGATGGTTGATGCTTTGAGGACCTGGTTTCTTGAGGTCTGATTGTTGATGTTTTGTGGACTTGGTTTCTTCAGGCCGGGTTAATTGTTCGAAGGGCTGATATTCTTGCGCCTAAATTATAAAAATCGCAAAACTTTTTGGGCCATTTGAGAGTCATCAGACAGGACCGCTTCAAATTTAAGACTCAAACTTTATCTATACATTTAAGACTCAGGCTTTATCCACATTGGATCATGGTAGACATTATTGTTTCTGCAACTGTCCACTGGAAAAGCGCTAAACGTTTTGGGCCATATGGAACAGCTTTTAATTTTTTTGACTTATATT
This sequence comes from Sinentomon sp. SZTP_YWyxl, assembly GCA_030068105.1. Taxonomy (NCBI): domain Eukaryota; kingdom Metazoa; phylum Arthropoda; class Protura; order Sinentomata; family Sinentomidae; genus Sinentomon; species Sinentomon sp. SZTP_YWyxl. Next base: position 43,218 of record JASGXE010012554.1, read on the forward strand.
TCTCAACGTGACGAGTATCTTTGTGCACCAATGGCTTCAATTGGCGGATCTCTGAAAATCAGAGTCATTTTCCGCATATTTTATATTTTATTTTAGATAAGTGAATTTGGCCGTCAAACCCACCCAGCAGGTCTTCACACAATGATGCATTTGGGCGTTATGTTCATCCTATTCGGAGTTGGAAATATTTCTACAATCATATCACATTCTATGTTGGCCGGAGGGTCTTATAAAGGCGGTAAAGTGCCCAATCGTCCTGTATGCTTAATGCATTTATAAGAGAGGGAAAAGCTAAATATGATGGTTAGCCTGTTTAGGAAAGAGAGAGGCGTCCATGCACTCCATTAGGCTGAAGTGGGATTAGTTACTGTGGGCAACTCCGTTGGAAGCAGAAATAGCCATTTAGATGTACAGTATGCTCAAAAACTCCTATTTCCCGTAATGATTTTTTCGGGGGAAGCATTTGCAAGAAACAATAGATCCTTTTGCCGCTTTATACGGCATTTCTGTAAGAGCTTCTGGTGAGCCATTTGGACTGTAGACACGAGGCATATATGGTTGACCGAACATGCAAGGATTTCTGCTGCACGACGGTAGGAGGCGGAGGGGGAAGGGAGCGAATCCGGGAAAGGGAATAGGGCGATCCCAAGCCTTTCCTGCACTCTAAACCTGAGGTTTCGGTAGGGTACACCTTGGTAACACCTTTTTTAACATGGGCTTGGATGGGAGTGTTCTTTTCGGAACACCTTTTGGAATACGAGACGTATTCTTGGAACACCGTTTTCCTGTCACAAATTTGGAACACGAGCGATTTGGAGCACGTGGCAAATCGCTTATGTGTTCCAAAGTCGTGACAGGAAAATGGTGTTCCAAGAACACAGGTGTTCCAAAAGGTGTTCCTAAAAGCACACTCCCATGTAAGCCCATGTTAAAAATGGTGTTCCGAAGGTGTTCCACAGCGAAACCTTAAATGAATTCCAAAATGTCAAAGATATTCTTTGACTTCCGCCTGTCAATATTTGTAGGTTTAAAGCTGCTCGCATTTTGGAACCCATCTTGGGGTCTGCAGATGGCCTTGGCAGCAGCTCTGCACCCGCGCGGCCTCTTTCGCGAATGTCTCGAACTGCCACTGTGCGCAGGGACTTTTGGTTTGCGTTTTAATATTCCAGGGCTTCCTATACCATTTTTTTTTGAATGAAAACAAGGTTCTGTTCCTCATGGAATGACCAGGTTTTTTCTCGCACCCTGTACAACAGCTTATTCCCTGCCCTGCGGGATCTAACAGAAACATGGAATTCATTTTTCACCGCTCAGCAGCTTGTGATTTTTCATGAGCTCTCATCGTTTCGACGATCTCTTCTCTTTTCATGCCACATTCAACACCCACATCCATAGCTAATTTTTATCCCCAACTTCATTCGTAAGCTCCGCCCCCTATTTAACTATTTGATTGTGCTGTGGCCCGTAAGCGTATTTAAGAATTGCCTACTGATTTGGGCATATCCCGATTTTGCGCGTGACGAAAAAGTGAAAAATAAAGCTAATCTAACCAAACCTAACCGATCTGATCTAGCCGAGCTATCCTACCCTAACCTGACAAAACCTAACCTGACCTTTTTTTCTTGTTTCAAACGTTTTTTCCCGTTTTTTTTTGGGGGTCAGAACTTTTACACGTGGTTGGATGGGAACGTGCCCAAAACGGTAGGCATTTCTTAAACAGGCGTCCCGTAACCATAATGTGTTCCAAATTTGTGGAGTTCTAAGAACGCAAAATACAATGAACTTGTTCCCATCGCGCTAAATGTCACTGAAGAAAATGCCTACACCTGTTTCACCATTGCGGATCAGCAATCACTCTTAATCATTTTTTGATCATTGTTGCGTTCATTTTTCAATGAACGCGAAAATCGGGTTTGTGAACGACCACCTTGCAAAATGAGGTTCCGGCAAAAAATCAACGCGAAAGCATGTGAGGATCAATGCTTTTGATCAAAATACTTTTGCTTTTCGGGGCGAATCATCAGCGTTTCGGCTGATCACGCATGTCATTTTCTTCTTTTTCTCCAAAACGATTGTGGGTATGCATGCGGATTGCAATTTTTTATGATTTTTGAACTGACGTTTTTCAAAGTAAATTTCGCAACAGCTTTTGCAAGCACTTTCCAAAAATTCCAGGCAATTTGCATTCGAAGAGTGCTTTCGGTACCGGTAATAGACAATACAAATGAATGTTTTTATAGTTATATACTGTGAAAACTATCAAACCTGACAATTAAAATTGCCAAGGAGTGTACGTCAGCCATAAGGAATGTTCCCCACTGTACAGAATACGGCATAATTCAGTACTCCGAAGACGGCTATTTGGATGATGCCAAGTTATCTTCTGCCAAATGAAAAGCCTTGTTTACACTGGCTCATTTAGCCGCCTGGAGGTTGGATGTGCGTAAATTTTGTTTTCCGCCAGCACCCTCTGAATGGAAACAGCCTAAAACAATGATGTCAGTTGCGCCCCCACCACAACCCCTAAAAATAGGGGCTCAAGTAATGAGAAAAGAGGCATTCTCTCCAGCGCTAAAAGAACAGTTGTTTGCCGTTAATCAACGCAACTATTCCTCATTGGAGTCTTTGGGGTGGATCGAGGCCAACAACACGCACGCTCAACATACCGCACGTGATAAAATGCCTAGTTTTACTAAATATATGCCATAAGAGATTCTGATCTTTGTGTTTATGTGACCACGACCTATTCCACGGACCTCATGGAGCAAGGTGATGCCCTCCTTTCTGAACTCTCCCCCATCCCCTCATCTTCTGAAACAGAATGATAAAGGCACATTACTGTTTAGATAGACGAATTTAGAATAAGATTCTCTTTGCTGATCGTAACTGGAGCACTATATGTAAGCCTGCACTTACAAGCGAGAAGTATAGAGTTGCAAAAATATTCTTATCCCC
>JASGXE010012555.1:0-58826 GCA_030068105.1 Sinentomon sp. SZTP_YWyxl
ATGACTTTCTCTTCCTGAGCTCTGATTGGTCGGGGCTAGCTTTCTCTTTTCCTGCGCTGTGATTGGTCAGTTCTTCACCGACGCCGTACAGCCCTGCGGAGAGGCTAACTTTCCTGCGCTGTGATTGGTTGGGGCTGTAACTTTCTCTTTTCCTGCGCTGTGATTGGTTGGGGATAACTTTCTCTTTTCCTGCGCTGTGATTGGTCAGTTCTTCACCGACGCCGTACAGACCTGCGGAAAGGCTAATTTTCCTGCGCTGTGATTGGTCAGTTCTTCACCGAGTCGTGCAGACCTGCTGAGAGGCGCATGCCACCGCGGCGCGGGCGGGGTAGGGGGCCAAGCGCTGGGAGGCGGACGGGGAATTTCCCCAGACAGGTGTTGCAACGGGAACATGTCGAGACATGTTTTGTTGCGGATCTCGGTGTCCGTCTTCGCGTCTGGATGGGGAGCGGGGGACCTCTTGCACGATGATGACTCATCAACCCGGATGTGCACCCGGATGTCCAAGGTCATGACCCGGATGTGAACCCGGATGTGAACCCGGATGTTCAAGGTCATTGACCCGGATGTGAACCCGGATGTGAACCCGGATGTTCAAGGTCACGACCCGGATGTGAACCCGGATGTGACCCGGATGTGACCCGGATGTGAAACCGGATGTGACCCGGATGTGAACCCGGATGTTCAAGGTCATTGACCCGGATGTGAACCCGGATGTTCAAGGTCATCGGCGACCGCTCTGAAGGTCATCGGCGACCGCTCTGAAGGTCATCGGCGACCGCTCGGGAAAACCCTGATGCTCAAGGTCATCGGCGACCGCTCTGAAGGTCATCGGTGACGCATTTGCCCCTGAAAGCATGCAATTTGCCCCTGAAAGTATGCAATTTGCCCCTTAAAAGTATGCAACCCGGATGTTCAAGGTCATTTCAAGGTCATCGGCAGCCCCCCCATTCTATTTTTTACGTACCTACCTAGTTGGTAAGGTAGGTAGGTGAGGCGACACAGCGGTAAGGTAGGTAGGTCAAGGTAGTAGGAGTGTACCGGATAGCAAAAAGGCTTCACGCATGTTGCAAGTTCCACAGCCATCACTTTGTGGCATCCCCATCCCGCATAAATTTGCTCACATGCTGCTCCGCGTCACTGTTCAATCGATATGTCAGAGCATGAACTGGCTTCAAATTCAGGTCTGACTGGAGACACAGGGCCACAGGGCTCTGCGATCAGTGGTTTTTGCCTCGAATCAAATATCGAATAGAGGACGTAGAAAATTGAAATCGAATCGAGTCGAATACTTGCCTGAAAAACTCGAATACGTATCGAATTCAAACAGGAAGTCGAACAATTTTCTGAAAATGACCTGATGCAGGTGCCTACCTTCTTGTCACTCGATAGACCAATTATTTTGCTTTTCTCTTTGTTGTTCCACACACACTGGAAATCTGAGAACAGTAAAATCATTGTAGTCTCGTCTGGAAATCATAGAATAAAGTAGGTACATCGTCATCTTTCTCTGGTAATCATGGAATAAAGCAGGTGGTACCTCCTACTTACCTCAAGTAACCATTTCCTCTTGTAATTAGTGTATAAATAAAGAATACATTTCACGTTGGGTGCTAAGTCTTTGGTCTGGTGTCATAGGCTATTTGGAACAATGCTGCATCCATTTTCTAAGGGAATATGAAAATCAACCAAATGGAGCATCAGCACAGGCTCACATGGGGAAACCCTTTTTTGGATTGATTCTTTGATCGGCCGGTGTCGGTAGTTGTCATTAGCCGGTATCGGTCGCTACCAGCAGCTTGTGTTGGTCACTGATTCAGAAGCCGGGTCTAAGCAGGTTATTCAGCAGCCAGTGTCGGTGGATGTCAGCAGCCGATGCCTTCGGTGTCAGCAGCCGATGTCGGTGTCAGTGGCCGGTGTCGGTCCGTGTCGGCAACCAGCCAATATTGGTCACCGATTCAGCAACCACCGATTCAGCAACGGGTGAAGGTTGCTGATTCAGCAGCCGATGGTGGTTGCTGATTCTGCAGCCGATGTCAGTCGGCAGTCGCTGATTCAGAAGTGGGTGTCGGTCGCTGATTTACCTAACAGCCGGTGTCGGTCGCTGACTCTGCAGCCAGTTTCAGTCACTGATTCAGATTCAGTAGTTGGTGTCGGTCAAGCTGTCAGCAGCCAGTTTCGCTCATTGATGTCCGCAGCTGGTGTCGGTACTCGGTATCGCTGATTCAGCAGCCAGAGTCAGTTTGCTGATTCAGCAGTCGCTGCTGTTCGGCGCCGAAGCAGATAGGTAGTGTCTCTCACTGATATTAGGACAGCGGGAATCCTGTGGTGTCAGTCGCTGATATCTGATAGTCTAATGACACTTCTGTTGGCCGCTATGGCCGTGCAATCAGCAGCTGGTATTCAGGTATCGGGACACTTTTCAGGAGCCGATGTTGGCCTGACTCTGCATCTAGTGTCCGTCACTGATTCAGCAGCCGGCAGGTATTAGTCGCTGATTCAGCAGACTGCGTTGGTCGCTGCTTGTTACCAGCAGACGGTGTCTAGTGCACCTGATGACAGCAGTTGTCGGTCGCTAATGTCACGTCGTCAATGTGATGCAGATAATACAAGATTTCGAGTCGAAATCGGAAATCAGCTCTTGTTTTGAAAACTTTAAACTGAGAACACCCTCCTCTTGACGAAAGCAGTGTGTTGGAAGTCAAATCCACCAGATCCTTTTGGTATTGGTACCTGCGTTTTGTGCATAATGCTTGCTTATCCAATACTATTTATTGGGTAAGCAAGCATTCCCATAGCAACAATTTCCAGAAAAAAAATGTTTCCGACGGGATATCTTTCCTTTGACAGATGACAACTCAGTTTTTGGTTGTTGTTGACATCTTTCTAGTGGCTGCGGCTGGACCAATACCTACCTAGCCACCAGAAAGATGTCAACAGCCAAAACCTGAGTTGTCAAAGGAAAGATATCCCGTCGGAAACAATTTTTTCAGGGAAATTAACACGGCTGGTATGTGTGGAGAAACCTAGATAGGTGCGAGTCCCTCCTTGAAGCGAACACAACCTTAATTGAGTAACTGCCTGTCGGGGGGAGGAAGTCTAGGAACTATACACACAGTTTGACTATAGTTGAAGTGAGGATGAGTTGTGATTACTTTGTCCAATCTGAAGAGATACGTTTATTTATACCCTCACCCTCAGATAGTCATCACAGGGTTCAGGCTGACTGCCTGATGATGAGGATAGGTATCCATTGATCAAACGATGAGTATCAAAACTAAACCTTGGTACAAGTAGGCCAAGATGTTATACCAAAGAAAATCTTAAGCAAAGAAGAACTTATGCTGACCTTCCACAAACTACCTCAAGTGAGCAATGAGCATCTTCAGGGTCGGGGCAGAACCCAAGGTGATTGGATGGGTGAACCGCTCACTCAAGCAACTCAGCATAAAAAATTAAAAGGCATATTTATGTTTAACTTGTATTGGCTTGCTACACTGAGTTTCAATTCTCTGAATAAATTCCAACCTGAACACAATTAAAATCAGACTATGGCGAAATCATAAATGAATATCAATCATTCATCGAATCACTCAACAAATGAAGAATGATACAACAGGATTAAAATGCCTTATGGCAACTTCGAATAGTCTTATCTGCACCTCCTCCATCAATGGTTAGCCACAGATAAATTCCGACATAGTTCCTGATCATACAGACACAGTCCCTGATGGTCTAATTATCCCAGTAAGTACTGACAACCAGATGACCGAACAGTGCATGACAAGTGGTGGATAAAAAATCAATCTTCCATCAATGGTGTGAAAGAGTTTTTTTATTATTTTTATTTTTCCAGTTGCCTGCAGCAGCCATGAACATTCCCACCATCAACCATACGGTGCCGTTTTTAGATCAGATTTTGCAGCCGTATATTGCACGCTGAGAAAAGGGAAGAGCAAAAGACTCATGAAGTAGGAATGACTCAAGCATTTCCAATGCTCTCCTACTGACAACATAAAGGTACAAGAAAATAGGCTAAAGGGAACTCACTCTCTCACCATACCTAACATTCCCACTCCTCAATCTCTCAATCACCATTTTCTTGCTCCTTTATGTTTTTCAGATACCTACTGGCCTTCTCAGTGTTAGACGGGTCACCATATGGCGAAACAATAGAAGAATGCATCAGACAAATGCGAGCCACAACACATGATCTAGGCCTATAAGCAGTGTTTTGTGCATCCAGATGTGAGACAAGCCAAGATGCAACTGATGTCCTCAAGCACTGCTCATGTAATATGTACACCAATACAAAAAAGAGATTATGATTAAAATGATTGTGATGCAAACTTGTTAGGTACATGTCTTTCTCATTTTTACAATCTCATCCAATCATTCTTGCCATGATCGACAACAGTTTTCCTACTACAAAAAACAAAGACTGGTAGGTATGCCTGCCGCATAACATTGGATCAAGAAGTAAAAGCACTAGAGTGTTTCAGTGATATCACCGCAGCGCGGCGCCACTGCAGATTATCCTCAAAAACGATGCACCGCGCATCAACGGCCATGTAAAACCCCAAGAGAATTTCTCACATTTTCTCAAAATTTTGTCCGGGATTTTTGTTGTTGGTAATTGGAAAGGAGGGGAAGGACGCAGCTTTAAGGGCTTGATTTCACAGCTGAAATCACTCGCACATATGGGCGCAATCGCATGAGAATCAAATGGGGATTCAAGAACAAGACAAAAAAAAAACTCAGGCGGGTTTTGGCCGCTCGACTTGCAACCATTTTTGCGAGATTTTTTAAAAGAGCATCGTAAGCTGGTTTTTCACTATTTACAACAAAGCTTTATCCAACTTCAGACCAACAGGCTTTGCCAAATTTTGGTGTCCATATATTTTCGCAGTAGAAAGATGGAAAATGTGCCACCGGGACTTTCAAATTCTGTGGTATTCTGTCATTTTTGTGAAAATGCTCGACAACGGGAGCTTGTCCAGTTCGAAAGATTGAAGAGAATAAATGCAAGGATCACACATAATCCATTTGTTGACTTCCGCCTTGTGAATTAGATATCCACACAGCCGAAAGACAATGTTTTGCACATCTTCTCGGACATCGTCAAATATTGCGTCATCGCCATCAGTGCCCGTAAAAGGGCTCCCGCCCGAGGTCAAGGCACGTTGTGAGCTGAAGGTATTTTTCCACCCAATCTTGTTTTACTGTAGGCCTGTATGTTTACAAATAAATGAGCACCTTAACGCAGCGCTTTTTGAGATCTTGGTTTATCCGAGGCACCATCCTATCGAGAAGTGCCCCCAGCGGTTTGGCCCCTCACTGGCTTGTGCTTTTGGCTCGTCAAGGTCGGCCGGAGAATTTTGGCATCCAGAACACCCAAAATGAACTCCATGTTTCAGAATTTATTCAGTTTCTGGTGGCTTCGTACTCAACCCGCCAGCCAACGGCTCCGAAAACCTGAAATGAGTCTCCTGCGAAAGTCTAACATGAAAATTGCAAAAGCGGGAATATCTTGCCAGTTTTTTTCGCCCTGAGAGCAACACGTTTTCAGTCATCAACATGGACGGGGTCCTTTGGAACAGGAAAGCTGATTGATCGTCGATCGAAAAAACAAAGTGCATGGTGGATCAGTGGGTGCTTGACAGTGTGGTGGGACAGGCAGAGCAACTGTCGATTTCATTCAACAAACAGACAAAAACAAAACGCAACACGGACTCTTGCCGAACGCAAAATCTTGCCTGCAGCCATGCATGCACAAACGAACGACATGAGAATCCAAATCAGTGCACGATCCACAAGCTTCTGACTTGCTTTCGATTCTGAACCAAACATGCGATATCAGTTTTTGTGGCATTGTTTCCGTGGGCTTTTCTTTTTCTTTCACACATCGAATTCCCACAATGGTCTGTTGGGATTTCAAAACTTCAACAAAACGGACCTTTATTTTGGGCCACAATGTAAAACACCCAAAACATTTAGATGGATGCCTAGCTAGGTGCTATCTCGGACTTTCTTTTATACCATAAAATAATCGTTAGTTTCCCGTCAAACACCAGCTTTTCCTGCCAGTTCCAATGCATGAACTGCAAGAAATCGCGACCGAAAAGGCAAAAAAGTTAAAATAAGGCCGATTTTGGCGCTTGACGCGACGCCACCTTTTTGCGGGTTTGCCCAAAATCCGAAAGGCGATTGCTGTCATATTTGGCATAAAATTGAAGGTTATTAAATGCTCTAAAACAAAGTCCGTGACGGACCCCATATAGCTTTTACCGTTTTCGATATCCGAGCCAAAACAATCGCTGAATCAAACCAAGAAATTTGCGATCGCAAAAATAGCATTTCTCGTTCCACTGGCATTGCACACATGTTTGTGTGTCCTTGATATTGGGATTTGGAATACGGATTCTGGGTTTTGTCCCCTTTCCAACGGTCCCACACACTTTGAAATCCGATGGGAACTTTTCGAGAAATCTGGAAAAATCCAACACGGCGCCGCGCTCGCACTGAAGTCCGTCCAGTGTCTGTTCTTGAGGATAATCTACAGCAGCGCCGCCCTGGAGGAGCGAATTTTTTGATATCATTATTTTGCATTGTGGGATGCACTAGCGCTTTTACTTTATAGATCTAATGTTATGCCTGCCGAGATACTCTAAACGGTTCCAATAGACAATCTCCAAATGGAACAAAGGGAAACACAATGTTTTATTTTGGTCTGAGGCCTCTGTTAAACATTGTTGACCAGATTCCAGTTATTGTGAAACTAAATGCCATGGGCACTGAAACATCTCTGTTTCATGACCACATGACCACGGGAATGAAATCTCCAGAACAACTGTATCCTGTGTGTGTTTGGTCTTCCTTTACCGAAAAAAACTGCTATGTGATCAAAGTGTAACAGTTTAATGATCCAATACTTACCCCAAGGCTTTTTGAAGGCTGGGCGCAAAAGTACATCAACAAAGTTGGTTACGGTATAATCTTGCAAAAAGAATTTGTGCCAAATTCTTCAATCAGGCAAAATGCAGGATTCAGCCATGTTCACTTATAGGCCAAGGCAAGCTATCCCTGTTTCAAATAATATAAAATGCGATTATGAACCAGAAATGCGAAAACCAGAACTCTCCATTTTCTTTTAAATTTCCCACCGAATTCTTGTTATTTTCCCCCCAAAATTTCAGCACTTCTAATGATGCACACTGGCACAAGACCAACGGTAAAATGGGGGCGACTCAGCTTTCACCTGGCAAGAACTTGAATTTGTGTCTTGTGCAGAATGTTTTCGGTGGCGCATTCAATCGTATGATATCGTGAGATTTTCAATTAAACAAATTTCGGCAAATCGGCAAGAACTCGAAAAATGAAATTTAGAACTGCAATAAGTTGAGCAGCCAAAATATGATAGATGACCAGCTTCCGATCTTTTTTCGTTTGAATGAAGTGGCCGAATGTGACCAAAGGTCACAGGATGGTCACACAACCGCCCCCAACTTCTAGATTCGCAGTATGGGACCTAACATGCAGGTACCATTTGCGAATCGTTTTTTTACACCAAACACCTATTGTACTGTAACCCTGCAAATGAGAGAGACGAAATTCGCTTTTCTTTATCCAAAATTCCAAAAATGTGTTGCTGAACTTCAGCCTTCGCCGTTAATGATCCCCACAAGAGACCTCTGCCTCCTCCCTTGTCCCCACTTTCATCATGTGAAAGGGAAACTGGGACAAACCGAAGGAGACAGCAGCTCCACGTGGTTCTGTTTCAAGCGAAGACTGAAATCTGACACCTGCCAATTCCTTTTTATTTTTTTTTGTGACCTGTACAAAAAAAATAATTTTGAGTGGGACGTGAAAACAGAGGACATGAGGCTCACCTCATTATTTGCTAAATGATGCATGAAAAAGGGGCTGACGAGGGGATGTCTGATACAGGCACCATTTGCGAATCGTCTTTGTATATCTAATACCTATCGGACACTGAAGATCGTTTACTTTTCACAAAAGACCAGAAATTTGTCTTGCTGAGCTCCAGCCTTCGCCATCAATGATCCCCACAAGAGACCTCTGCATCCTCCCTTGTCCACCACTTCGAAAAGGTAATTTGGGACAAACCGAAGGAAACAGCAGCCCCCTGCGGTTCTCCTTAAGGCGGAAACTGGAATCCCACAAATTTCGATTACCTATGTGACTTTGAAAAAAGTACCTAAGTAATCAAATAATTGCTGCTGTCTTGACAACATGAGTTTTTTGTGAATCGTGATAGTAAATCAGCACCTCTCATTAATCACAAAATTTGTCCAGCGGATCCAATGAAATAGTAAAAAGGCGGCATTGATCATGGGAAAATGAAAACAGAGAATATGAGGCTCAAGTCATAAGTTTGCTAGTATGATGTTATTCCGGGCTGTTGAGTGGTTGCCGTAATTTCGCCCCGAAACTCCCTTTGCAGGCATCTTCTGCAAACCGCAGAGAGTAAAAGTGGCAAAAACGAAGCTCGAGACGGCATCACAACATCCTCCCAAAGCTTAGCACAAGACACGAGCCTCATTTCCTCTGCTCTGTGTATGGAGTGGTAAATACCACCACCAAAAGTGATCCTTTATGCAAGATACCACAGACAGTGCGTCAGAGCTTCGCCAGAGAGTTCTCGCGCCGAAGCGGTAAGTAGATCCTCCCCAACGAAACTCATCAACACCACCCGCGATTTCCATCTGTGATTTCTAAACTAAATGCATGCCTACTTCATAATGAAATCATTGAATCGTCCCGGCAACTTCCTATCTCTAGGTTTCCTGACAGGTGGTGCATCAGAAGAGTCTGAATGGTGAGAAGCAAGAGATACATCATCACCCAATGATGCATTACCATCAACCACAGATGCATCATCAGATACCTCAACACTCGAGTCAGTCTCCGATGAGGAACTTGATGACTGATCAGAGCACCCCTGAACATGCACCGGTCTCACTGATGATGATGCCTTGACTGATTTCTTATACATTTTGTATGGAAACAAGCGACTGACATGCAACTTTTGTTGTCGCCCCCGAGAACGATGCGGTTTAATCAAAACATTACCATCCTCAAAAATATCCAAAATGATTTGAGCTTCACTGTACTTCGGCAACATTTTTCCCATGACATTTTTCGACAAATCACTTTTATTTATCAAATCATATTTTACAATGTCCCCAATAGCAAACTGATGTGGGGGAAACTTCCTGTCATGCACTTCTGAATTTTTCTGAAAATGAGTGACAAATTGTCTTTTAACAAAATCATATATTTCCTGCCTGCAAAGCATACTCTCAGCACCTCCCTCAGGCAAATCAGACAATTTTTCAGGTGCCCACAATGCAATCTCTGCAGGTGTCAAGAGAGGCCTTCCAAAAACAACCTCCGCAGGAGAAAGCTTGTGTGAATCATGCTTCGTAGCATTCATGCACATGACAAAAAATTTTAAATGCTCATCCCAACTCGCTTGATTTTCACTCAAAAAACAACGCACCATATCTCTGATCGTTTTGATGGCTCTCTCAGCCAAGTTTCCCTGGTGGTGACCTGCTGTTGTGTAAATTGCTTCTATTCCAAAATCTTTACAGAAGCTTGTGAACAATTTAGATTTGAACTGACTCCCCAGATCTGAGACAAAGGCAACAGGAACACCATACCGAGATATGATATTCTCCAGCAAAATTTTGATGATAGTTTGAGCTGTTGTTTTCTTTATAACAAAACATTCCAGGAACTTGCTGAAAGAATCAATACAAACAAGGAGATATCTCATCTTTCTCTGATTGTACGGAAACTCCGCGATGTCAAGGCACCATCTGTGAAACGGAGCAAACACATTTTCAGTTGTGCAAATCAATTTGTTGTTCGGTTTCACAACATGCATGTGCTTGTTCTGTTGGCAAACATCACACGACTGAACAATTTTCTTCACATCATCAGCCATATTTTCCCAAGCAGCAGTTTTCCTGATGTTGTCGAGAGTCTTTTCCCAACCAAAATGACCATTGCTCAAGGAACTGTGAAACCGCCTTACAAATCTTTCAATAAAATGTCGTGGGATCCATATGACCCTGCCAAACTTTTTGGTTTTCATAAAGATAACACCAGAGGAAAGAGTGCATTTCGTAGCAAATCTCATTGCATCTGGAAAGCAATCCTCAAGAGCACGAGAGCCCTCCAAATATTGAAAAATTTCATCCAAAAAAAGATCAACCCTCTGCTCAGCTGCAATTTCAGCCAAAGAAAATCCTGCATAAAGCGAAGGATTCTGTTGATAGGCTTTTGCTGCAGCCACAACAATCTCCTCAGGCTCATCATTCAAATTAAAGGGATTGCTAACACCTTCGGAAACCACGTCAGTGCTTCTGATGACTTCTTTTTCCAATGTGTTGATGAACAAGCAATTCAAATTGCAAGATTCGCCAAAGTTTTCAGAAAATGGGCCTTCATATGCTGAGCCTAATTCCGCATTTTCTTCATAAAAGCCAAGAGGAACTCCAGCAGTGGACAAAAGCATGGTGACAAAATTCGGATGTAAAGTTGGCACATCAGCCTTCTGTGCGACTCTTCTTCCCCTCATGAAAAGTTTTGACACAATTGGCTGATCTTCATCCACAACGTTATTGAGTGTTGCCATTCGAGTCTGACTGGATGTGGCAACCCGGGAAAAGTAATCAACCACTTTGTTGAATTTGCCTGGCCGATGGACTATTTCCAGATTGTATGAAGAAAGTGTTAATATCCATCGCCCAATTTTGCCCTTCAAATTTTTGAAAGAGTGGATGTAAGTGACCGAACTGTTATCAGTGACCACTGTCGTCAAGGAATCCCCAATGTAGTTCGAAAACTTCTCCACTGCCTTCAAAATAGCAAACAGTTCAGAAACACATGAAGGCCAATTTTTCTGGTATTTTGACAACTTTTTCGAATAAAAAGCCACAGGGTACTCTGTCCCATCATCATCGATCTGACTGAGCATTGCTGCAATGGCAACCTGAGATGCATCTGTTGTTATTCGGTATTTCCTATTTGGCACAGGTAAGTACAGAGCAACGCATTCAGCCAAAACAGTTTTCACTCGATCAAATGCCACTTGTGCCTCGGATGTCCAAGTAATCTTCTCTGCGGATCCCTGAGTCATATCACTCAAAGGAGCAACCAACTTAGAATGACATGGAATGTGCTTATTAAAAAGTTTACCATGCCCAAAAAACTTTTCAAACCAGTAACCGTGGTGGGTCGAACAACTCCCAAAATCGCTTTCACCTTGTCCGGATTCGGAGAAATTCTCCCCTCGGACACGAGAAAACCCAAATACTTCATTGACTTTGTGGCTATGTGACACTTCTTATTCAGCGCAACTCCGCTGTCCTGGAGGGCACATAGAACATTGCTAAGATGAGTGTAATGATCTTCCAAGTTCTGAGAAAATACAGCGACATCGTCAATGAAAGCTATCGAATAGTGAGAATGCTGTTCCAAGATAGTGTTCATGGCCAATTGAAAAACTGAACTAGCATTACGGAGTCCCTGAGTCATCCGCAGAGGTTGGTAAACCTGACTGGGAGTGATGAACGACAAGACCCTTCGTGTATACAGGTCTGTTATTGGTATACTCCAGAAGCTTTCAGTCAAATCTACCAAAGAAAAATGCTCTACCGACTGAGCCCGGCTAGCTCAGTCGGTAGAGCATGAGACTCTTAATCTCAGGGTCGTGGGTTCGTGCCCCACGTTGGGCGCCATGTCGGGGGGAGGAAGTCTAGGAACTATACACACAGTTTGACTATAGTTGAAGTGAGGATGAGTTGTGATTACTTTGTCCAATCTGAAGAGATACTTTTATTTATACCCTCACCCTCAGATAGTCATCACAGGGTTCAGGCTGACTGCCTGATGATGAGGATAGGTATCCATCTGATCAAACGATGAGTATCAAAACTAAACCTTGGTACAAGTAGGCCAAGATGTTATACCAAAGAAAATCTTAAGCAAAGAAGAACTTATGCTGACCTTCCACAAACTACCTCAAGTGAGCAATGAGCATCTTCAGGGTCGGGGCAGAACCCAAGGTGATTGGATGGGTGAACCGCTCACTCAAGCAACTCAGCATAAAAAATTAAAAGGCCATATTTATGTTTAACTTGTATTGGCTTGCTACACTGAGTTTCAATTCTCTGAATAAATTCCAACCTGAACACAATTAAAATCAGACTATGGCGAAATCATAAATGAATATCAATCATTCATCGAATCACTCAACAAATGAAGAATGATACAACAGGATTAAAATGCCTTATGGCAACTTCGAATAGTCTTATCTGCACCTCCTCCATCAATGGTTAGCCACAGATAAATTCCGACATAGTTCCTGATCATACAGACACAGTCCCTGATGGTCTAATTATCCCAGTAAGTACTGACAACCAGATGACCCAACAGTGCATGACAAGTGGTGGATAAAAATCAATCTTCCATCAATGGTGTGAAAGAGTTGCCTGCAGCAGCCATGAACATTCCCACCATCAACCATACGGTGCCGTTTTTAGATCAGATTTTGCAGCCGTATATTGCACGCTGAGAAAAGGGAAGAGCAAAAGACTCATGAAGTAGGAATGACTCAAGCATTTCCAATGCTCTCCTACTGACAACATAAAGGTACAAGAAAATAGGCTAAAGGGAACTCACTCTCTCACCATACCTAACATTCCCACTCCTCAATCTCTCAATCACCATTTTCTTGCTCCTTTATGTTTTTCAGATACCTACTGGCCTTCTCAGTGTTAGACGGGTCACCATATGGCGAAACAATAGAAGAATGCATCAGACAAATGCGAGCCACAACACATGATCTAGGCCTATAAGCAGTGTTTGTGCATCCAGATGTGAGACAAGCCAAGATGCAACTGATGTCCTCAAGCACTGCTCATGTAATATGTACACCAATACAAAAAAGAGATTATGATTAAAATGATTGTGATGCAAACTTGTTAGGTACATGTCTTTCTCATTTTTACAATCTCATCCAATCATTCTTGCCATGATCGACAACAGTTTTCCTACTACAAAAAACAAAGACTGGTAGGTATGCCTGCCGAGATACTCTAAACGGTTCCAATAGACAATCTCCAAATGGAACAAAGGGAAACACAATGTTTTATTTTGGTCTGAGGCCTCTGTTAAACATTGTTGACCAGATTCCAGTTATTGTGAAACTAAATGCCATGGGCACTGAAACATCTCTGTTTCATCACCACATGACCACGGGAATGAAATCTCCAGAACAACTGTATCCTGTGTGTGTTTGGTCTTCCTTTACCGAAAAAACTGCTATGTGATCAAAGTGTAACAGTTTAATGATCCAATACTTACCCCAAGGCTTTTTGAAGGCTGGGCGCAAAGTACATCAACAAAGTTGGTTACGGTATAATCTTGCAAAAAGAATTTGTGCCAAATTCTTCAATCAGGCAAAATGCAGGATTCAGCCATGTTCACTTATAGGCCAAGGCAAGCTATCCCTGTTTCAAATAACATAAAATGCGATTATGCACCAGAAATGCGAAAACCAGAACTCTCCATTTTCCTTTAAATTTCCCACCGAATTCTTGTTATTTTCCCCCCCAAAATTTCAGCACTTCTAATGATGCACACTGGCACAAGACCAACGGCAAAATGGGGGCGACTCAGCTTTCACCTGGCAAGAACTTGAATTTGTGTCTTGTGCAGAATGTTTTCGGTGGCGCATTCAATCGTATGATATCGTGAGATTTTCAATTAAACAAATTTCGGCAAATCGGCAAGAACTCGAAAAATGAAATTTAGAACTGCAATAAGTTGAGCAGCCAAAATATGATAGATGACCAGCTTCCGATCTTTTTTCGTTTGAATGAAGTGGCCGAATGTGACCAAAGGTCACAGGATGGTCACATGCCCACCAGCACCAGCAAGATAGGGTTTCTGCCATATTCCAAAAATCCCCTATGCACCACCAGCAAGCAGGCTGGCAGTCCCATCACACAGCCAGCAGCCATTTGCTTGTTTTTCCAACCCAAAATAGCCCCAATGCCCTACAACAAGTTGCCAGTAGACAGTGATGATCATTGCAAGAAGCCCAAAAAGAACAGGTTCCACAGTGATCAAGTTCATAAAGTTGCAGTTTTCGTGGTCCTTGAATACCACATCTATCCAACACTTTCCTGTCTGTTCTCTTGAATGTGCTGCAAAAAGTTACCCATGGGAAAAGAAAACTCAAAAACAACGAAACAGACCACAATTTCACAACAAAACACCAAGAAAAGATCGCGAACGCACACACGTCACGAACCGGAGACGGCGGCGGCCATTTTGAAATTCAAAGATGGCCGACGGCGCATTCTTTTGTTTTCCAAAACGGGAAAACGCGATCGCGGCCGCGATTTTTTTTTTTTTTTTTTTTTTGTGCGCGGCAGTTTTTTTTTCTCTTCGGTGTTTTTTTCCAAAAAAATTGTTGGATTCGAACCGATTTTCGAATCCTTTTGTCGAATCCGAATCCTGAGTTGCTCGAATCCGAATCCTGTCGAATCCTGACAACCTCGAATCCGAATCCAACTCGAATCCGGATTCGAATTTCGAATCCCAAATTTTCGAATCCGAATCCTGGATTCGGATTCGGATTCGAGCTCGAATCCGAATCCGAATCCAGGATTCGCACACCCCTAATGGGTAAGCTTTTAAGGTTTACGGGTGGGTATGGACGGGTACGGAGCAATCCTGTGCGGGTGCGGGTTGGGTACGGGTAAGGACTCACGGGTACGGGTTGGGTATGGGTGTTGGAGGGAAGAACGGGCTTGGGTAAATGGGTAAAAAATTTTCTGGGGGACAAAAAAATTGCGCCGGGACGCCCGAAAAAAATTAAACAAAATAAAAAAACAAAAATAAAAAAAAATCGCTTCGAGTGCAAACATTTTTGTGAGAGAGAAGCCAATTTCGATTCAACTTTCGTTCAATTTGAGTTTCGTTCGATCGAAGGCGCCTTTTTTTTTGCAGAAATGCAACAACATTTTTCGTTTTCGGATGTCTGATGAGCTCGGGAGATGACGCGGAGTGAAGGACGAGGGAGGTGTTGGTGATGACGATAACCTAGCCCGGAGGATGATTGATCTGACGCTGAGCCGATGATGAGGGATTTAGCCAAGATTCAGAGCTAAGTTTTTCTGTTTCTCTTTCATTCATTTTTTTTTTTCTTTAGGTAGGTAGGTAGGCCTAACTTTAACTTATCTTGGATTCCAGGGCAAGAGGAGCTTTGAACATGTTTGTGAAGGAGCAGTCTCGCTGTGGTATTTCTATAATGTAGGTTGGATTTGTGTTGCGCTGGGGTTCTGTGAGTGAGTGAAATAGGTATGTTTTTTCTTTTAAATGGTGTTTTGTCTTTTTATCCGAGAGTAAATTTTGGGTTGTGGGTTTTTGCCGAAAAGAAGGCATCATACCTTACATCTTGTCTTGTCTTGTCTTGTTTTCAAAACTGCTCGACACTTCGTGTTGAATTTCGCTTTCGGGACCATCAGCGGCGAAATTGGTGAGGCCCGTCCTCGCCTGTCAATGAAAATGTGCGGTCATGAAAAAGTTCTTTAATTTTATGAACTTTGCGCGATCCGAGCGGAACGGCCGTTTTCAAAAATTTTATGACAGGCTCACGCAACACAATTCCCACCCACATTTTTCCGCCTGATTTCATTACCGCGCATCACAAACAAACCTCATCGTCATTTTCATTGGTTCAATTTACGGAATTGTCACTTGTCAGAGCTCCGCCCACAGTCTGCAATAAAATAAAAATAAAGCTGCGCAGAGACATGAAAGTCATTTTTTGTCGACTTTATTTTATTTTTTATTTTTTTTTTGACGGAGTCCCCCCGCCGTCGCATTCGAAGGACAAAAAGTCCAGAGTCATTTTTAAAAGTAAAAAAAAAAAGGGTGGTCCCTGAAAACCGGACAGCCGGACAGCCGGACAGCCGGACAGGACTGCCGGACAGGCAGAAAGGACCGCCGGACCGACCCGGACAGGTTAGGTTAGGTTAGATTAGGTTAGGATAGACTATCCTAACCTAATCTAACCTAACCTAACCTGTCCGGGTCGGTCCGGTGGTCCTGTCCGGCTGTCCGGTTTTCAGGGACCACCAAAAAAAAGACCGATGCCGAGGAAAGGCGCACAAAACATCCAGTGCATCAAAGCACGATGTCAACAAATAAGGTCATGTTTCATTTTGTCAGAAAGGGAGTGAATTAGAATAATTGGTGTCAACCTCTCCATTATGGCATTGGAAAATTCAATTTTCGCCGGAAAAAGATTAGGTAGATAGGTAGGCGAATCAAGTTATTGGATAACACGACAAGTGGCATGCAAAACAAGTCAAAAAACGGAATAAAACGAATGGAATAAAAGAATGGAAACAAAACGAACCTTGGCAACAGTTCACATCTTGCAAAATTTATGCAGTGGCAGGGTCCCGAAAAGTTCAAAATGAACAGGCTCCAAGCAGGTGTCAAATATTGTCAAAAACAAAATTCAGTGGCCGAGCCAAATTCCAACATGGTCAAATAGTGCAGGTAAACCAGAATGCATGTACCCTAACAGTGATTTCAGTAAAAAATGAAGAAGAAAAAAGGGGGGAGCGAATAAGTAAATTGCAAAAAATCCCTCTCTAAACCTACAACATGCTTAACTTAGATGGGGGGGGTAAGGTCAGCAAAAATCTGGGCTGATCGGTGAAGCAACTACCTACCTACATCTGAATTAAGTTCTCCAATTTCGCCCGAACAACTATATTGAATTTTTCCTCGGGAAAGTGGAGAACATCTTCTGGGAGGCAAAGCTGATTCCACAGAAAAATGCTGCGGTGGAAAAATGAATGCCTGTCAATGTTTTTCAACAGCATAGGTGGAACAAATGACAGGAACTTGCTTGCCCTGGTGGGGTTGTTGTTCTGTGTGAGAATCCATGGTCCGTCACCCCATCCACCATGTTTTAGGATACAGTGCCTAAACATTGAGAGACTATGCAAAATTCTTCGCTTCTCAAGTGAATCCCAACCAAGGTCATTTAATAGGGACGTAACACTTGCATCAAAGCAAAAGTTACCGGAAACAAATCTTGCGGCCCTTCTCTGCACAGCCTCGATTGCATCAACATAGCATTTTTGAAAAGGTGACCAAGATGTGGTAGAATACTCCAACAAAGACCTGACAGTAGAGAAGTACAAAATAGTTTTAACTTTTCTTGAAGCATAGCTGTAGTTCCTAATAAGGAACTTCAGTTGGTTTGATGCTCTTTGCACAATATTTCTAATGTGTGGCACCCAACTCAATTCAGAATTAAATAGGAGTCCCAAATACTTGATAGTATCCGGCCTGTCCAGGGTCCTAGGTCCTACCTTGTAATCGTACAAAGCAGGTGATCTGGAGGTTGAAAAGGACATGACAGACGTTTTCGAGGCATTTATACCCATGCAGTTGGTATTGCACCACTCCGAAATGGAGTCAACATCAGTCTGCAGCGTGATGAAGTCCTCCGCGGAAGACACAGCTCTATATATGACTATGTCATCCGCGAAGAGTCTGATACAAGACTTCACCACAGAAGCAATGTCGTTAATATAGATAAGGAAATAAGGGGCCGCACACAGACCCTTGTGGGATGCCACTTGTTACAGGAGAATATCAGACATCTCCCCATTTAGTAAAACCCTAAAATGGCGATCAGTAACAAAATTTGAGATCCACAAGAACAAATTTTCAGGGATTCTCAGTGAAGCTAATTTCTTGAGAAGAATAGAGATAGAGACGCGATCAAAGGCTTTAGTCATATCTATATACAGCATCAATTTGCATAGACTTCCCCAATGCCACTGAGATCTCATGGATAAAGCCAGTTAGCTGACTTTCACAAGAATATTTTGATCGAAAGCCATGTTGGCCATGGAAGAAAAAGTTTTGACCCTCAAGCAGGCGGTACAGGTAGCCAGCAACAATTTTCTCCATCAACTTTGCACAAGAGCTTATTAGGCTAATGGGCCTAAATGACTCTATAGACATTGCCAAACCTCCTTTAGGAAGTGGCTTAACTATGCTCTGCTTCCAGTCGACCGGGATAAAGTTTGTGGCTAATGATAGAGAAAATAATATCATCAGATATTTTGAAAACACATCCCCATGGTTCTTTAAAAATACCATAGGTATGTGGTCAATGAGATCAAAAGAGGAGTTGTTACAGGATTTTATTGCATAAAGCACAGAGCCATCAGGCAACAAATCAGCATCCCTCATAAAATTTGAGGGGTGCTGATTGCACGTTGATGCCAGATCAGGAACGGAAGCAGCACTCATATTTTTACTAACTTTTAGAGCAAAGGAAGACGGATCATTTGCCCCTGCACCGCTGACCATGGTCACCGGTGCAGAGGTTTGCTGCGATGAAATCTCCAAAATTGTTTTGTGGAGATAACATCATTCACAGCCAAGGCTTGAACAAATTTTCTCTCTTTGGAGTGCAGCTCCTGCTGATAGTCCCGTAAGGCAGAAGCATACTGGGAAAGTACGCCTGCCTCAGAAGAACATTGTTGGAAAAGCTGTTGGAGATGCAAATACTTTTTACGGAGGTCAGGCGAAAACCACAATGGGAAGGTGAAGCCGGAACAATTAATTACCCTTTTCTTTGGGACAAATTTTTCAATCACAAAGCAGCAAAATCACAAAGCAGCACATTCGTCCCAAAGCTCACCTAAACTGCTACCAGCAACTCCAAAATCCAGCAGCGCAAAGTTCAGAAACCTGTCCACAGCGTCTTTGTCGTAGGCATTAAAATTTAACCCTATGCCATCTGTAACAGGGGTGGAAGGTAAAGGAGGGGAAGCACAGTCAACTGAAAAATCGGCGAAGATCATCAAATGGTTACTGAGACCTGACAAGGGATGTATATCCCTAAGTTCAGATTTTGAGCAGTGAAATATCAAGTCAATTGTGGACCCCCCACCATCAGGGATAAGGGGATCCCTTGGCCGGGTAATAAAATCGACCACTTGCTTAAGAGAAAGCCTATCGACTAGCCTTTGTAGCCCATCAGGGAGGAGCTCTGTATCCGACGCTGGGGCATTGATATTGAAATCGCCCAATAGGAACACTGGCAGATTACAACCAGGATGGGCATGCGTCAAAGGAAGAATGGAGTTCAGGATTTCAGAGGAAATCCCAGTGAAGCAATCGAGGGAAAGGTTAGGTGGTCTATACAGCATTATGATAATGGTTGGAGGGAATGATGATTCCAAAGCAATTATGATTAATTCATAAACCCTGCTGCTGTGGATGAGCACCGGCCGGAGATAACGACGCACGCCAAGGAGGACACCCCCACCAAGCCTGGACCGATCCCTGCGGAACACAGCATAACTGCTTGGGAGAATATCAACCTCGGAGCATGACTCATCCAGCCGGGTCTCAGCAACAGCAATACAGTCCAAATTAGCGGAATCAAAAATTGGATGAAGAGCCCGACGTTTGGGAAGCAAACTTCGGATATTGAGCAGCAATATAGTCAATTTGAATCTTAATCGACTGAAAGAATTGTCGACCTCAGGAGAAGGTGTATGTGTCGGGGAGAAAAATGGCAAGCTTAAGCCTGGACTTTGTTCCGAGTGTCGGCCAACGGCCAGCAGGAATGCATTTGAAAAATTTCTGCGAGATCAACAAGCCGTGTAACGTTGCAGAAATGTTGGGCGGTGAACTTTTGTCAAAAAAGGCACCTTGAGTAGAACGCTTTCGTTCGAAGTTCGGTCGGACTTCGGTTTCGAATGTTTCGACTGTCGGCAAAAATCCGACACGCGACACTGCCGCTTCCCGACGAATTTTATGAGGCTTCGAGCTGGCACCTACATTCTGGGATTGGTACATGGGTTTCTTTGCATTGTGAGGGATGCGGCTGGCGAATTTCAAAATTCCAAACAAATCGCATGAATTTCGACAAATCGGATACGAGCAAAATCGAAATGACGCAATTATAAAAACAGTTTCATGAATACACCTTTCCGAAGCGATTTCCGGCAGCAGCCTCTGTGGCCGAGTGGTTTAGACAGTCCGCTGCCGCTGCGGTGGTACCCGTGGTGGTGGTTCGAATCCCACCTGGGGTAAAAATCTTAGATTTTTGTTTTTCAAAAACACCGAAATGTTTTTTGAGTTTTTGACACCAGTGGCAGTTAGTTGACACCAGGAAGAGGAAAGGTTGGGTTGGGTTAGGTAAGGTTAGGTTGGGTTAGAAGGTATCAGCTTTGGAAGTCGTGACGTAAACGCGGTGTCAATTTGGGTGTGCACCTGATTGGTCGAAATTCATGCGATTTGTTTGGAATTTGGAAATTCGCATGCGGCTGCTGTCTCGTTTTCGTTTTCTTGTGTTTCTTTCTTCAAGAAATGGCGGATCTCGGAAAAGGAATTCTTCCAATTTCGGGATTTGTTCCGTCAGTTCGCGCCAAACTGAACAATTTGAATGGCTAGGTGGAATATTTTTAATGTATAGGCAGGTACCTTCCAATTTGGGGTGGGTGTCAGAAAAGGAGAATTGATGTTTAAAAAAAAAATTTAGATTGGACATGGCAAAATTCAAATTTGCTTCCCCCCTTTTTTCTTCTTGTTTTTACTTGAAATTATTCCAAGGACAATTTCTTTTTGACCTAAATCATTGACATTTTTATATTGGTTGGCATTGATGATCTTCCATCGTCAACTGGATGACATCAAATCACTGTGGCATGTCCGGGCTCATCTTCATTCACAAGGTTTGGTTCTTTTTCTTGTCTTTTATTTGCTTTTGACATTCTTTTGCCTGCCACATATTCGATGTTCTGGTTGATGGCCAACAACCAATTTCTCTGAAATTGTCCATACTTGAAATCTATTTTGGGCACCCTCCATCTGCCATATTGGAAATGACGCATTTGGTCTAGGCTGTTCAATTTTTGACTAAATCCTGAATGGATTCATTTTGACATGGTGCTTACATGCACTGAATATTTTGTGCGTCTTTCCTTGGCATTGGGTTTTATCTGACTCCGGACTTTGACGTCCTCTGAATGCAATGCGTCGGCGGGGGGACTTCGTCCCCAGTTTTTTTAAATTAAATTAATTTAAGCTGCCATTGCCCAACAAACACGTGATCTAGTGCAACACTCTTTAATCATCCCCCCCACAGATGAAAAATGGAAGTGCCTGTCCCCAAACCCATGCCTGCCACGCATGTATGGACTTGTTTTTGACAAGGCATTTTAGCCAAAAATTGCATCCCATTCCGTTAGTGCAGAGGATAAAACGCCGTTTGTTAGAATAATGATGCATGGCGTGATCAAAAAGTTCATGTCTTGTTCAATCAAACACAGACAATAGGTAGGCCCCACATGGTGGCATGTCAGGCAGGTCAAAAGGACAAAACGAACACATTAAAATAAATTGTGGGTAACGAACCTTGCAAACGTTTTGAAGATGGTGCCGGAGATTCCAGAGACAGAAATGGATATCATGTATTGTATGCACAAATTAAAGCCAAACCAACAGGCATTTGCATTAAAAACAATCAAATGGATAAAATTGCCCTAAGAGTAAATTGATGGAAAATGGGAAGAAAAAGGGGGGAGAAGAATTAGAAAAGCTATCTGCGAACCCCTGCCTACTTATTTTTAAAATCGAAGCTGCAGGAAGAATTTGACAAGCAATGATGTAAATATGGCTCCAAGTCAGCTGCCCGAAAAAATTGCCTAGACCATAGTTAGATTCTCTATTTTAGTCCGAACAACATTGTTGAAGTGGCCCTCGGAAAAATGTTAATTAGGCCTAAATAACAAATTTGTTAAAAAATACCTAGATTCTTTCAATGCCACCTAAAAATCCTTCGCAGCTCTTTCTTAGTCTGCAAACTTTGTCCCAACCAATGCAAATGGGGCGTTGGAAACTGTCTTTTCAATTCCGGGGCATTGGAAACTCTGTTTTCAATTCCTTCAGAATCGTGATTCCATCTTCAAAATTGGAATTCTGCGATGATGATTTTTGTTGGGATTTTTTCAGGATCAGGATGCCAGGAAAGAAGTCAGGTTAAATGCTTGGTTTTGGTCAGGGAAAATCAGGGAATTTGAAATTGGAAATTGAGTTGGAATCCTGCACAGAGAATGTATGCAGAAAAAGAGGGTAACCAAAATCCCAAGATAGTTTTTGGTCACTTTTGCCTTAACCACTTGATTGTGCAGTTGCCTTTTATTTTGCTTGAACAGAGAAATTTGTTCTTTGGAAAATTTGTTGGACTCAAAATGTGAAAAGGGCTGAATCATTGCTATCAAAATGTTATGTCTTTTTTCCTTTTGCTGTCTTTGTCTGAAACTGGCAATGTCCGAAGGATGATATGGTGGTTGTATTCTCTTGTCACAAAAATGTACACCTGTCCTGGTCGTCAAAATGTCTTCACATTGGAGTTCCAGGAACGTTCTGTGAATGGGCGGGCTTTATGATCCGCTCCGAAAGGACAAGCAATAGGAATAGCGTGTCTCTCAATCCACGGTGCATCAAGAGTTCCATATTTATCAGAAAAAAAGACACATGTGATGGGGTCGGTAGGTATCTATGAATCCTATTCGTATATATCTTTTCCAGTTTTGTCCTATTTTTTTCAGAAAAAATATGTCTTATATTGTCCTATAATTCCATCAGATTTTGTCCTATATTCCTATTTTATTTTTTTGGAAAGCGCTTTGAGCCCTGGAATTTTGGAATTCATTCTTCTTTTTGCCGCCGATGAGATCGGGCACATTTTTGCTGCTGCGTGTGCATTGGCCCGATCTTTGGCCAATCCAATCAGTTCAATGAGGACCAGTCTGGGTTCCGCCGGGGACATAGCACTACCACCTTGCTGCTTAATCTTGTTGACGAAATCTCTCAAAATTACGACAATGGATTAATTATCATCTGATACTACTTGACTTTTTAATTGTGTTGTTCATGATATGGTTTTGAAGCAGTTGAGGCAAAATGATCTTAGAGAGGAGGTGATTAAACACCTTTCAAATTACCTCTCAGATCGCCTTCAAATGGTTAAAATACACCATGAAACGTCCAACTTTGCACGTGTGACAAAAAGCATTCCACGGGGAAGTATCCTATAGCATTTCACGGGGAAGAAGCCTTTTATATTAAATTGTTATGTGAAGCTATTCTAAACATGTAGGCCTAGCTTTTTTTTAAACTGGGGACGGAGTCCCCCCGCCGACGCCACCGTGGGACAACGTCCAGAGTCGAGAATTAAAAAACAACCAATGCCGTCGGCGAGATGCAAACAAATTTGTGGTGCATGTCAACACCAATGCAGTCTTGCAGTCAACAGCAATTTTGGCCAAAAATTGCATAACATTACGACAGTGCAGAGGATAAAACGCCAGTTTTAGATGAATGATGCATGGCGTAGGTAACCAAAATGTTTACAATTGGCTCAATCAAAATAAATAGGCCTCATAAAGGTGGCATGTCACGCAGGTCAAAAGGACAAAAACAAACACATTCAAACAAATAAATGGTGGGCAACGAACCTTGCACAAGTTTCGAAAATGGTGCCAGAAATTCCAGTAGGTATCAATATGGAGGAGATTAAGCAATACACCACAAATTGATGCCAAGCCAACAGGCATTAGTCTTAGAAAGTCAATGTCGGATGAAATTGCCCGAACAGTACAGGGTGGTTTTTTAAAAGTATCACTGGTTTTCGGCTTTGCGGTGCAGTATTTTGGCCAGGAGTTGCTTTTTTGCTGCCACAGCACTAATGGACGGGCAAAATTGCTCACGTGTAAACAAGCCTTAGAACACCTGCATATTTTGTCAGTTTCATGACCAACTCAAAGATTTTCATCAGCCTTCAATTTGGGGAGAAAATGAGCATGGAATGAAAATAAAAAATTCCACTACCAGAATGCATGACGGATCACCTCTGCAGATCAATTAAACATGGTGTCACAGATATCATTTGGGTAAAAAAAACAATAAAACAAAAGCATAAATTCAAGGTGGAACTTCACCATTGGCATTTATCGGCGCATTTTCAACCGCTGCATGTCAAGCCACCGCCACTCCATTGCTGCAGCATCTGCAGAGCGGATGCGGTGGCTGGAGATAGGGCGGATTGACATGCGGCGTTTGATGCTGCGATTCAAGATGCGCGGCGGTAGTTGCCGATTGTAAAGTTTAACCAATTTCAACTTAGGCCTATTGAATTTTTACACATTTGTTTACAAATGGCGTGGCTCAGATTGCTGACAACATTTTTTGTTGTCAATTAGAATCGACTCTCCATCACTTCAAGTTATCTTCCAATTACATCTAGAAAAATCACAAAATCTTCACTCTCTTAGCAAAAAAAATAAAAAAAAAACATGAGATCATTCGGTCAAAAATGACTAGATCATTTGTTCTCGGCAATGTTCTGTCCTGTAATGTCACATAATGAGAAGTGGAACTGTGCTAATTTTTTGCAAGCCTTTCTTTGGCCTTGCACCCTGCCTTGTGTTATGGCATCTGAATCACGTTGGCGCAACTTCAACACCGCGACCATGCAGCGCCGTTGATAATTAGAATCTTTTCGGCAACAGGCTGAAATTTTGTTGAATTCTGCCCATTCATTATGATTCTTTGAACCAGGTAGTCGTGTTTTCGGGCAAAACGAGCTTGTCATTCATTCTTTGAACTGAGAAGGGTTTGTCGTAACACCCTGCGCTCTGCTCGAACCTCGATTTACTTGGCTCACTCAGGTATTGGACGGTTCGATTTTTGGTCTGCATCCTCACCTACATGCACGTGCGTTCATTGCGGCAAAACTTCAACTTGTCGTTGGCTTCGCGTGTACAATGATTGGAGGGGAAAAATTAATGCAGCATTCATTGGCCGGTCAAATTGAACAACATTAATTGTGGAAAACTTTTCCGACAGCCGAACACGTGTTTCGGTGATATGGGCCTACTTGAAAACGCAAAATATTTCTTGTGGATGCAAGTTTGGAGATCGAGCATGTTGCGTGAGATTATGACTCACTAAGGAGCATTTACACGGTCGAACTCTGCTGTCGAATTTGTGTGAAAAGGTACTGTCGGTGAAAACGAGATTTTTGAGGTGAGCTGACTGAAAACTGATACTTTGAAAATATCCACTCTGTATTGTTGGAAGAATGGAAGAAAAGGGGGAAGAAAAATTAGAAAGATACCAAAAGCCGCGAATAGCCTGCCTACTGGTTCTTGTCAACACACTTGCAGAAAGAAGTCAGGACAGCAAAGATGCATATTTGCCTGCATGTTGAATGTCCAAAGACCGCCTAGACTACAGATAGATTTTCTAGTTTTGCCTTAACAACATTGTTGAAGTGGTCCTCGGAATAATGGAGCACATCCACAGGAAGGCAAAGGCGATTCCACAGGAAGGCAGAAGCCTACGGAGATGATATTCAATTGTTTTGTGCTGCGATACCTGCTGAAATCGTTGATTTAGTTAACAACATGAATACTGAATTTGAATAACGTCAGTGCTCATTCGGAAAGCATAGATTTAAAATTGTGATAAATGTTAAGCGATCTTTATTGGCTCTCCGTCAGCACTTGCTGAAATTGACATTCGTGCTTCGCCATTCTATTGATGGAAACTGTACTTCATTTTCAAACGTCAGTTAAAAGGGGTTAAGTCATTTATACGGGGGACACAATTGCACGGCAACAGGGAAACATTTTCAGAAAAACGCTGTACCCTTAGCCGTGCAATTGTGTCCCCCCTTTGGCACCAGTATGCGGCACAGGGTGTGCCTTATTTATCTGGAAGGTGGGTAGTCGGTTGGGATAGGTTAGGCACTTTGCATAGGTAAAGTTAAGTTAGGTTGGGTTCAGTTAGGTCGTTAGGTTAGGCTAGGTTAGGTTAGGTTAGGAGACGTTAGGTTAGGTCAGGTTAGGGTTCTCTGTGCAGTGTACCTTTCCTAAAAAACAACCTGGACCGAAATCCAATCTGACCTAACCTGATCTGATCTTCCTGCGCGATCTCTTATTAAGCGACTAAACCCTATGATTTGCTCAGCCCGCAATTACAGATACAGAATAAGAAAAGATAATGCAGGCAGTACCTATAGCAACGAAAATGCAAAAAAAAAAACGTTTGAGAACACAATTGCACGACAGAGAAAAAGCACACCCTGTAGGTACCGTCTGCGGAAGCCAAAGGGGGGACACAATTGCACGGCAAGTACAGCTTTTTTGCAAAAATGTTTCCTTGTGACCGTGCAATAGTGTCCCACCCTTATAAATGACATAACCCGTTAAAAGTTTGGGCCTCCATCTTCATTAGCATTTGCGCTGGTGTGATATGATCATTGCACATGTTTGTATGTAAAACGCGTGAACCTAAAATTGGGATCATTCAATCGTTTTAGGCATATAGTCTATAGTCTTCCAACAAAAATTAAATCTAAATTGGTGAAGACGGTGATATTGCCACTTATAGATTACATACTGTGATAGTGTCTATGCAAAAAAGTGCATCACTGAGGAAGCGGTTAGACAGAGTGCGCAATTTCTGTGCAAATTTATTTTCAACATACAGAAGTTTGATCATATCAGTGCTAAAAACGAATTCGACTTTGTCACAGGTGAGCTGATAAAGTTTCTTCACTATGCCACATTGATATTTAGAATCAAACGGTCGGAAACTCCTGGTTATCTGTTTGAAAAATTAATACTTCCCAGTCATTCATGCGACAGAGGAATAAGGATTTGTCTGTGAAACCTTCACATTCGACTGTTTAGTTTGAAAACTCTTTCTTGTACATGTGTAGCAAATGGAATGATGTTCCCAATTCCCAAATGTGTTCGTGATAGCCAAACTGTTACGAGTCTCACAAACAACTTGCTCAAGAATCTGTGGTCTTTATTACTTGCTTGTATTCTGTCACTTGATTTTTTTCTTTGTGTGCAAATATTGGGTTGAAAATCAATTGTTAAATTGGACCTCTCATTTCAAAATAAAGATGTTTTTGTTATCATTCATCTTACCGGTGTTGTTGCTTCGCTTGCGTGTGCAAGGAAGAAACGCGAATTCGTTACAATTTTTGTGGAGTCGTTCAGGTACAGGCCAATCTGGACAAAATGTCGCACACGTGTTTTATTTCCTGTTGCAAAACCGGTGTGATAAACAACCAGTGGTTCACTTGTTTTTTCTGTGAAACGATATGAACTTATTCGACAATTCGCATATGCCACACACGAGTACTTCCTCATTTATAATTATTTCCCGTTTCTCCGGCATATCTGAGAAAGGTTAGTCGCACTCGGAAATCAACCACAGGCGTGAAAGTGAAGTTTACGGCAAGAGAGTCAAGTAAATAAAAATATCTAAACCTGTGGCTACATCGACAGTTGACAAACTTGTGCTTGTTTCAACCCAAACTGAGAATATCAGAACAATAACGGCCTTCGTGCGTTCGAGCGTTCGTTCTCGAAAACGTGCCCAAATTTGAGTTTGGAGAAAATTGAATAATAATAACAGACATGACAAAATGTTTGACGACGTTAATGTCGTCCGTTGTAGGAAGTCAAATAAACCAAAAGATGTTATTTGGTACCAACCTTGCCTCACTGGGGCACTCATCAGTCACCCTCACCCAGCTAGAGTTGTAACATACATTTCGCCTGGAAAAGGGAGCTTACAAACATCCCGAGAAAAATTCGCAGAGAAAAACTCAAAATTCGGCAAATGGCAAAGCCCTGTGAAACTTGTTCACATTCTGTCAGCAAATTCAGCAAATCATTTTTTGGATATGTCAAGGAAAGCCAATGTGGCATCGCTTCAAAGAATGATACCCACATGATTCAAGATTTTTCCTCTCGAAAGGCTTAACTGTTAAAGGCGAAATCTTCACACGGACACATCACTTTTTTGGAAAACACAACCTTCTTGTCCCTCCCACATTCATCAACGTTCAACAAACTTGCAATGGGATGGAAAACGAACTTGCACACCCGTGTCTGCACATCAGCCAAACTTTGCATGTAGGTTATTCCTGTGCGGGTGCGTGTCCTCCTTTCCTCAGATTTAGGTTTGCCCCCTACCCCTCTTTGGGGGCAACCCCTAACCCCTGTCATATGTATTACCTACACTCATGGTTGAACAATAGATGAAGCGGTTGTGGTCTGATTTTACATCTTCATTTGTCATCCATGTCATTATCACTGTGAATAATCACCAAGAGTCATCATTTTTGTAACTATGGTGCGAGGGATAAAATCACTTGAGTTGGTAAAGCACACACAAACACACCGGATTTCTCATGACTCATGAGGCTTCGAGTTATCGAATGATCGAATGTGACCTCTAATCTCTGTCAATCTGTTGACACAACCCAGTAGTAACTTTTTTGAAGCCTCACCACAAGTCATTGGAGATTCCATGTGTTTTTTTACCAACTCAACGGTGGTTTTATCCTCTCACCACAGTTGGTAGCATTCCAAAGATGTGGACAATCCTCTTGGCGATCAGGCTGAGCAGAGGAACATTGCGTATCAGTTGACGAAAGCGTTTTCGAAGATTCATGATGGGTGTCAAGACTCCAGGTCATCGGATAAAATTCAGATGGTTAGTTGCTTTCACGACCCAATCAAATCAACTGAGTAGGTACCTACATGGTAGGTAAAATACTCTTGTTTTCAATAGAAAATGAGGCATTCTGCAAGCTGGTGATCACGGTGGGAAATGTGTTCGCTTTGGTGCAAGTTGCGACTTTCGATTCGCACATCATACTTATGGCGTTTAAAAGGACGATGTTGTGCCTTTTACCTCTCATCTCACCCTTAGCCTCGCTAGTATTGCTCGGCCTGGCAGAGTTTTAAAAATATCTCTCACCCTCAGTCTCCCTCGCTTTACCCAAACGGCATCTCTCTTGGTTTCTTGACTTCTTGTTCAGCGTCCGCAATCTGCTACCAAGCTTAACCTGATCATTTCACCTCCCTCTCATCTCACCCTTCGCCTCGCTGGCATTGCGTGGCCAGACACTGTGTTCATACACTGAGGTGGCTTTGTTAAATGTTAATTAGCGGTCTGAACAAATCACAGCCTACGACCAATGCAACACAAGATGTCTGCTATTGCATCTACCCAACCTTGTCCATGTGAAGAACACCTGCCCTGTGGTATACAACAGCCGGTGCGCTTGTCTCCTAAAGTCTCGGTGGGGCACCACACCACCCATGTGCAATCATCCCGGCCCGGCGATCCCGACCTTCTGATGAAAGCCGAATGTTCAGGAGCAATATTTCGTGCAACTCTCAGCACCCTTCGACTTAACAAACAGCAGGTAGGTCAGAAAGCAGGTGGGTCAATATGAACCTGCCGACCTGGAGGAGTTTAAAATAAAGATCCGAGAAACTTAAGCTCAAGGAAAAAGTCTGGTTTGAGGCCAAGCGAAAGTCGCAACTTGCGCTTGCGCGAGCAGAAGATCCTGCCGTGATCACCAGCTTATAGAATGCCGAAAATGAAGGCATCTCTGGCAGTGTCCAGAAGGGCATGGATTTGGGGTAGGTAAACTGGATCACAAACAGGGCTTAAATATAGGCTACGAAGTTTATTCAAACTTCCGGGTCTTGCCTGTTCTGTCTTATTGTGGGCTCCGTGACCCCTTATCCTGCATCTTATGAACTGCATAGCCTTCCCACCATTTGAAAATGCTTGAAAATATTTATAAATTAGAATCACAAGTTGCTAAATCAAAGTAGAGATCTACTTCCTCTTCATGCATTGATCTACCAAGTTTTTACTTTGATCTGTTTATGTGACATGTCTTTTTCGATTCATTTCAAACATAGACTCAGTTTATTTACAGGAATTTGTATATATAGGTAGGAACTGTGTTCCAAATTTGTTTAAATGATGCAGCCAACTGAAAGCAGCCCAACTCATGTTACCATTAAAATGCATGTGGACAGCAACTTGGTCAATGGATTTTGGTTCAAATATTTCCTGTCTGTGATTGCAGCTTCTGTTGCTGAAATCTGTAAGTTTTCAAAGTTAACGTAACGCATGCCAGGGCTCTTCATTTTAATGCTGACTCTTTGTAGCCTAGTTGTTCACTTGCCATGTGCGAACATGCTGAGGGGATTGGGTTCTTTCCCAAGGAGTTTTCAAGAGGAGTGATTTTTGGCAAATCAATGAGGATATTTACAACTGTTCGGGGTTGACCATTTTTTATGAATATTTGATGAAGATGGGTTTCCATATATTTGCTGAAGGTACTAGGTTTCCATTGTGCGAAGGATGATCATCTTGCTCCCCTTTAACACAGTTTAGAGTTTTGGTGGCAAGGCCATCACAGCTTGGAAATGTACAAGGTCCACCAAAATACAAAAAAGAAGGTACAGGAACAGGACAAATTTCAAAAGTCTGTCTGCATCAGCTGCAATCTAATGTCAACAGGGTTTGATGCAGTTTCACGCCTCACATGAATGTCATTATGCTTTGCAGAGCATGTTGCCATTGACTAGGTAGGTGTATATAGTGCCTGAGAAAGTAATGAACTCTCATACCAACTTGAAGAATTTTTGCATGGAATGTAGTGTCTCCTCGAAATGAAACATCAAAATTCAGTTCCTCCGCCTGACTCATTCACCAATTTTAAGATCGAGAGCATCTCCCTCCACCCCACTCTTCGTCAAATTTTGCTTTGTTTGCGAACAACTCTCCTTCAATGAAGACTCTTCAACTTGCTCAACTTGGAAAGGACAAATCTTTTTCGTCCAATTTCACAAATTCAGTGAGCATTGATCAACGATGAATTTTTCACTGCTCGGCAAAGAAAATCCTCTTGTCCAACCACCTCATCCTCACCACCAATTTTGTTACGCGTGCTCCATTTTTTTGCATTTTTTTTTTTTGTTTTGAATTCGAGACTGATGTTACCATCTCTGCCTGCATTGCATCGCTCCCCCTCTGTTTCATGGTCTTTGCAAGTGCGTCACTCATTGCTTGTTTGGGCATAGGTGGGGGTAGGGGGGGTAACCCCCTGGCCTTCGCCTAGGTTACCCCCCCCCCCCAAGCCTTTTTCCGAGGGTACCCTTGGCCGAAGTCCTGCGTGTGTCCTGCATGTACTGATGCAAAGTCCAGTATTTCTCTTGTCTCCATCTTTCTCTTGTCTTTTTGTTTTGGTGGAGGTGGCTCACCATTTATAATGCAATGATAATGTGAGAAAGTAGCTCATCTGGCATTAAGAGGAGGGACTAGCAATGATCACGGACGGGTAGATCACAGACGGATAACAAATGGCAACATTCTGTTTCTTTTGTACTTTGTTTTGATTTGCTGATGATGGTAAAATGACACAAAAACTCAATCCAGAAAGTCATGTCCAACAGGTTTTTCCTTGCTCCATCTATTGCGACTGCGGAACCTCCAGGATAAGAAAATAGGACTTAAAATGTCGTAAAATGGATCTGGAGACCCCTAATTTGCCAAAAAGCTTCAGCTTTTGGGGGACGCTGTCCCCCAAAAGCCCCTGTCGGGGCGCTGCCCCCTGGAACCCCACTGGGGGCACAGCCCCCCAGACCCCCTGCACTTTGCGTACCCTACCCCCTGTCTCAGACCTGTTTACCCCCCTCTAAGGTCCCCTACCTTGCCCATCGCTGACTCATAGAACATTTTTCAATCATTGACACTCCTGGACACTGTTTGTCTCAGCCATGGGAAAAGGGTTAGGAGTGTAGATCGGAGAGAGAAGTTGTGAAGGCTGTGAAAATAAACATGGCACAATTTTTTTCGAAAAGGATTGCAGCCTGTGGGTGTGAGAGAGGATTTCCCGACCCGATATGTGTTGTGAAGAAACACAGCTCAAGTTGCAGTTCATTGCGCCGCATTTTCTTCGATTCAGCTTTCTTCAAAAATCGTGTGAATCTGCTCTCCTTTTGCTCTCATTTTGTTTGCTTTACCTGTTTGAAACGAAATTGGAATGCAGAGAGAGGACAGTATTTTTCGTGGGAAACCCAAGTGAAATGCAGCCGCCTCCCAGATGCGGTCAACTGGCAAAATCCTTGGTGGTTTGTGGCGGTATTACAGATTCTCTGCCTTCAGGGTCAAGGGGATCCCCTGGACTTTTCGTGGGCGAGGATGGCCTTTGAAAGTGCTAGAGGGCATTTTAGCCATCTATGGTGCGGGGTGGTCCACTGCCCTCAAATGGGCAGGGGGTCCCCTTTCCCAAGCAACCGGAGATGATCCTGTGACCTTTGCGGTCAATGGGGTACTCTGACCTTCAAGGACAGGAGAGGGGAATTTACCCTGACCTTCGGTTTCGGGGGAAGGACCTCCCAAACCAATCTTACGGGAGGTTTTTTGGACTCGAGGGAAAGGGAGAAGGCGAGAAGCAGCTGGATTTCTTTTTGAAAGGCCTGGCACTATCCATGATCGATCAATCATTGTGCCTCTCGTTTTGGTGAATTCCATTCTCTCCCTCTCCCACCCGTGAACGCTTCGTTACAATAATTATTATTCCAAAGAGCCATCTACATTTTGGGTAGACCAAGATCACGGACGTGACAGACGTGCAACAATTTATGTTGCAACACGGAAGGATTTGCATGCATTGCAGAAATTGATATGGGTTAATGAGTAGGTTGACTCCATCATGAAGTGGGTTGACAGTAATAATTAGATGAATACCAAGGAGAAGCAGCTCACCCAGCATGAGGGTGGGCAGGTTGCATCAGGTTTGGACAGCTTCAATGATGAAATCGATGAAAAACCACAAATCACATCTGCAAACTTGGCCTACTCCACATGTCAGGTCTTTGGAACTGGCACGAACCACTTTTTTGCATGTTTTCAGCACTCAGTTGTGCTCATATTTTCAGCAAAACCAACTCGGTTGCCACAGCGGTCAGGTTTTACCCTTTGGCGCACAACGTTAAAAATATAAAAAGCTGTACCTGTTAAGTAAATTGCTCGTTACTTTCTCCTTTTGTATTGCCTGTACAAAAAAGTATTTTCCTTGATGAAATTAAATTAGATATGCTGGCCAATGATGACGACGAGCACTTCGCTTTGCCCAAAAGTACATGGAAGCTTTGACTCTGAGGCTAAATATTAAAAAAAAATGTGATGAGTTGCATCCTCATTCAAGAGATGAGGTTGCAAAGGCCAACCAGTCTGGTAGTGAGTTGCTGCAAATTGCCAACAATGCATGATGGGGCCCAACACCAGACTGAGCGGAGAACAGGGTGTGCCAGGATGAAGTCTCAGCAGTTTTTTTTTCTTTGACGGGCAAAAATCGCGATGAAATGTCCTGAAACTCTGAACACAATATGATGAGGTATGCCGCCCAGCGTTGGGCATAGGGGGGGGGGGGGGTAGGGGGGGTTACCCCCCTTGCCTTCGCCGAGGTTACCCCCCTAGCCTTTTTCGGATGGTACCCTTGGCCGAAGTCCTGTGTGTGCCCTGCATGTACTGAAGCAAAGTCCAGTATTTCTCTTGTTTCTATCTTTTTCTTGTCTTTGTTTTGGTGGAGGTGGCTCACCATTTATAATGCAATGATATTGTGAGAAAGTGGCTCATCTGGCATTAAGAGGTAGGCCAAGCAATCATCATGGACGGGTAGATCACAGACGGATAACAAATAGCAATATTCTGTTTCGTTTGTACTTTGTTTTGATTTGCTGATGATGGAAAAATGACACAAAAACTCAATCCAGAAAGTCATGTCCAACAGGTTTTTCCTTCCTCCATCTATTGCGACTGCCGAACCTCCAGGATTAGAAAATAGGACTTGAAATGTCGTAAAATAGCATCTGAAGACCCCTAATTTACCAAAAAAGCTTCAGCTTTTGGGGGACGGTCCCCCCAAACACCCTGCCGGGGATGCAGCCCCCTGGACCCCCGCTGAGGGGCACAGCCCCCAGACCCCCCATACTGGGGGGCTGCCGCCCCCAGACCCCCTGCACTTTGCGTGCCCTACCCCCCGTCTCAGACCTGTTTACCCCCTCTAAGGTACCAACGAAAGTCCCACCTTTTATTGACTTGTCCAACCAGACTGCTTTTTCATTGATGAAATGTCCTGAAATGTGATGAAGTGCATCGCAAGGCTGTGCATCAGAAGTTTCAAAGAGCGCTACATGTGGCGTAGGTATTTCTGAAACTGAGTGATCAAAGCGATGCATGGTTTCCAGTGAGTTTTTTCACTGTCATGCATTGACAAGCTGCATCCCCTGGGTTGACACCCAATAATGGGACTTTCTCGATAAAAGATCTGGAGTGGAAAACTGCTGTCACCACGACAGCAGTTTTCCACTCCAGATCTTTA
Source organism: Sinentomon sp. SZTP_YWyxl (assembly GCA_030068105.1). NCBI lineage: Eukaryota > Metazoa > Arthropoda > Protura > Sinentomata > Sinentomidae > Sinentomon > Sinentomon sp. SZTP_YWyxl. Next base: position 34,379 of record JASGXE010012555.1, read on the forward strand.
ATGGAGAAAGTCCCATTGGGCGTCAACCCAGGGGATGCAGCTTGTCAATGCATGACAGTTGCAAGTCTGTACAATTGATGAGCCAAGCCTAGGTGAGCCTGGTATATTTTCCAGACTGTTGGCACACAAACTCTACTCTTTCTTGTCTACTCTCTCTTACCCTGATGCTCAGGTCAGATGCCAAGAGAAAGAGACTGAAGTTGGCAAGTCATAACTCCAACCTCTGAGCTGGATTTAACCAAATTTTTGTTTGGGAATCTTTTGGTAAAGAAAACATGTAGGTATATTTGGTGGTTTTTACATTTGTATCATGTTTGTGATCATCCTTCAACCAAAATGGGCTTATTTCTGGTAAATATGCGGTGACATCAATGTGTTGTGAGTAAGCCTGAAGCATAACGCCAGTGAGGTCCAGTGAGGTCTGAAAGAGTTATTTGGCTTTGCTTTAGTGATGCTGGACTCTTACATTAGGTAATGGTAAAAGTGTGATGATATTTCCTGATTTTCAGTTTGAGAATAGTGTCTGCAGAATCTGACAGAAAAATCCATTCTCTTGTTCTGATTTTTTTTTGTTGACCACTAATGCTGTTGGTTTGTACATGCACCCATCCAATCTCCAAATACTTGTAAACAAGCATAATTTGCAATTTTGGCATATTTTTCCGTAAATTTTCAGGTACATATCCACTTGATTTAACAAAGACCAGATTGCAAATACAAGGTGAATTGAATCTCAAGGCTGGAAAGCAAGTTAGTCCCAGCAACATGTTCATTTAGGTACCTGCAGACATTTTGCCTGCACCTGCAGTAGGTATTGATGATATTATTTAAATATGACCTTTGTAAGACCGCTGAAGTAAAATGAAGATTTCACCTGGACTTAGCTCGCGGTGTTTTTTGAGAATTTGGTTTTTTGTCTAAGGATGCATGTTGTTTGCACAACATGCCTGCTGTGAGTTAGGTGTACCTGTCTGCCTATAGGCCTACTCTATCAACAAAGATTAGAAGTTTCTGAAGAAGTGGAGTTTGTTTTTGGGTCCATTTGCAGCAAATGAAACTTCCATTTTCTTCTTTTTTTGTTGTTGATTGCCTTGAGCAAAATATATTTTCTGTCAAATTTTGTCAAATATACTTGGGGCCTGCAAATATACTTGTCAATTATTGATCTTATTTTTAGATTCCGTACAGGGGCATGGTAAAGACTGCATTTGGAATAGTAAGAGAAGAAGGTCCTTCAAAACTATTCACAGGAATAACTCCGGCAATTTACCGACATGTTGTTTACAGTGGGATACGGATGGCGAGTTACGAAAAGCTGCGAAATAATGTTTTTAAACGAAACCCCGATGGCTCTTTTCCCCTTTGGTAAGCTTATCAGTTTTCCCGCATATGCCAGCCCATAGGATTTCCCGAAGAGAGTCATGCTCTGCAGAGTGGAGACGTGTGGCTTGTGACAATGAGGATTCTCTGTGGGTTGTGCCAAGCCTCTGTGTTTCGTCCTGGAGATTGGTATAATTTAACGTGCACAGGGTGATGCTGCACATGGGACCTCCTACTTGGCATCCCATCCGAAGGACAAGGGGCTTTGGCCACTAAGCGCCCTTCCATCAGCATAACCAGGAAGTACAACGGTGGTCTCTCACCAAGTGCCATCCTGGCCCAATGTTGCTGACTTTGATGTTCTGATGGACCCTGTGCAAACCATGCGACATGGCATTGGCTTGTTTTTAGATGTAGCTCATTGGCAGATACGCCTGCCTTCCTCTCATTCCATGCTTCGCAAGGGACTTTTGTTGCACTGACTGAATAGTTTTTAGTTTGAACTGGTTGAGTTTTGGTGCTCTCTCTGCTGCAGATTCCGGAAGCCTGAACTGGGCAGCCTACATGCTCGAAAGTGAGCCAATACCTAAGTATTTATACCTTTTCGCTGCCTGCAATTTTGATGAAAATACCCACCCTCCCAACTTAAATGCTTGGTAAATAAGGATGATTAACCCCGCACTCCTTTGCCCCCAATATAGACCCTGCAGAACAACAGAAAGCTGCCCGTGCATATCTCAAACCCCCTTGGAACTTTATCCTCCCAACACTTTATCACTACTGTCGTGATTTTCCTTTGCATCTGGCTCTGGACTCTTCACACCGTTAGTACACTGATATCACTCTGCACATAAAGTGATGCATGGGTCTTGATAATGTGACTTCTTCCCCCTCAGTTTTGGATGGTGATTTGAAGAAAAATTACCAAAAATACTGCGTGAGTTTTAAAGTCCTCTCCTGGTTTCCATCATGTTGGCACGGCCTGCAGCCTAGGCTGATGCAGGGCCATAACTCCTTTTGGCATGGTCAGCATACCTAGGTATGTCCTTGTGACCGGCTGTGAGGCACAAGTTCAACCAGCCAACGACTTACGATCGATTATACTGGGTTCATGCTTTGTTTTTGCACAGGTCTGGATTTTTCTTGTACAATTATTATGCTCTCAGATTGTTCATCAACACCAACACTATTTTTGCAATGCATTGTTGAACTTCTTGTTGTGGTTATTTTGTTTGCTATGTTTTCAGGAAATCTGCCATTGCAGCAATGACAGCAGGTGCATGTGGGCAGTTCATTGCTTCTCCAACAGATCTTGTCAAAGTCCAAATACAGATGGAAGGGAGGAGGATTCTCGAAGGGCACAAACCAAGGTGAGTTATTTGCGATTAAAATTTTCCAACATTCTCCCGCTCTGTCAGTCAAATACCTATGTTAAAGTGATTTTTCCTTTGTTTTGTTTAAATAGGTACCAAGGTAAAGAAATTTACCCGAGCTGCAAAAAGAGTAGGGTGCATTTTTATGGAAGGTGGAGATATTTAGATCGTTGTAAAGTGTTGAAAAGATCACAGGAGAGATCAAGGTAGGGTAGGTACATGGCCCATTTTGTCGAAACCAAATCGAATATCTGCAGGGTGTGACTGTGTCATATGTTGCAATGGCTGACGAAAGCGAAGGGTGATTAGGTACTAGAACAACGTGTATTGTTAGGTACTAATCTCATTCTAAATTCACTTCGCCCACACGTTCAGTTTAAAACTAAACCGAAAGCCTGCCGAACATGATTCAGGTGGCTGACACATCACCAAGTATGATGAAAGGAAGCAAGATCATTTGGTTTAATACCACTGTGCCCAGTCCGGGCGAAGGGTAGCAGGGTCCATTTAGTGGAAAACCAAACCGATAGCCTACCAAGTGAAGCCGATAGCCTACCAAGTGAGACCGATAGCCTCACGAGTGGTCCCCCCTTGAGAATATTTGTTTGTAGGAACTTTTCCTCTCTCATTTGGCCCACTGGCATAAGTTTAGCCTTTGTTGGCCGTGCTGACGTATTTGCATTGTTTTGACAAGAGATTTGTACCTACCTATTGCTTTTCAGAATAAGAGGCACAACCCATGCTTTTTACAAGATTGCGAAGGAAGGAGGAATCAGATCACTCTGGAGAGGGGGACTGCCAAATGTGTACAGAGCAGCACTCGTGAACCTGGGTGATCTCACAGCCTATGACACTGCCAAACAGTTTTTTATTCAAAATACTAGACTTCAAGAAGGGTACTTAATACACACACTCTCTAGGTCAGTTTTCTATCCTGTGTCTTTGTGTTACGAAATTAACGGTTCAAGCCAGCCTTTTAATTCGCTTATTCATCTGGGAAGTCTTTGTCTCTCCGGGTGCTGAAAAATGTTGGGAACATGCCACAAAAAAGCTGAGCAGTTGATTATCTATGCCTGGTCCGATTGTTAGTGTCTATTGTCTTGTCAATTTGCGCCAGGTTGTTCCTAGGCAAAATAACCTAATAATAATAACAAAATGGAACCTCAAGTGGTGCTCAGAATGCACAATTAAAAAAAAAACTAAGGTTTTGCGAACCCGTCATCAGGCAGGCCCGCACCATAACATGCATCGGTGCTGAGCTCTTAGAGCAAAAATAGAGAAAAAATGGAGAAAAAGTGTATTGTTAACAATGTGGGACTGCGTCACTGCCGTGGCTACTGCCCGGAAGCGTGTTTGATTAATATATACGAATCGGACACTTTTCCATCTAACCCCATGTGAAACTCTCGACCCATGAAGCAGTGAGAAAACTAGTCTGATCAACGAAAACAGATCAGGTTAGGTTAGAATAGGTTAGGTAGGTCATGTTATGTAGTACATATTTGTTAGCACATGTTTCTTCCTTTCAGTTTATATTCACGTGGAGCTAGGGATGTGCGGCACCACTTTGTCGGCACTCGGCACTAAGGGGTGCCGAGTGCCGGTGCCGAATCCTTAGCACTTGCTAAGTTTTTGGTGCCGCGGCACCCCTTTTCGGCACTCGGCACCGCCCATAGTCAATGCCAAAATGCATTGCATTTCAATGCCTGAGTCTCATCTGGAAGAGGCGCAAGACATCGTGATGCAAAAACCAGAAGAGAGCGCACATCAAGGAACAAACCGCAGCTCATGAGCGAACGTTAAGGTGACAGAAGGCCCACAACGTTCGCCCGCGCGCTGATTCTGAGGGCTTGTTCCTGATGAGGGCAGTCATCCCAGCTGACCTCCATGGACACAGGATCATCCGCCTGCGTAAACGCATTGCAGAGATCATAAAATTGAAAACCTTGCTCAAAAGCCCATGCATTGCGTTCGTTTACAATCAAAGTCAAAAGTCAAACGCATAGGACTACTTAGTTCCAGCCCTAGTGAACAATAGGTGCGGTGAGGACAAGTGCAAACGCAAGAGAACCAAAAAAAGAATTATTACCAATCGTTTCAGAAAATGTCAACTGCAACTCACTTTCGCTCACAAGCATGTGGCGCCATCTATGGGATTAATTCTAAGTTTAAATCAAAAGTGGCAAAAACATAAATGTTGCTCCATTTGTTGCTGAGTGTTGCCATCGGAGTTCAAAAAGTACCGAGTGCCGAATGAAAGGTACTTTCTCAGTGCCGACGTGGTGCCGGTGCCGACCAAAATTCTTGGTGCCGCACATCCCTACGTGGAGCCCGTCTTTCCAGATTTCTGTCAGGGCTTCCACTTTGTATGTTGCACTGTTTTGTCGTTTCTTTCATCAATAAAAGTCTTCGTGTTAGGGTAGGGTGGATTGGATAGGTTATTGGGTTGGGTCGCTTTGTTCTGATTATCTTGCCCATGCGTCAAATCGGGATATGGCCCGATTCGTATAGATTAGTAAAAAATACGCTGCCCGGAATGCAGGGCGAAGAGACAGAAAACGCAACGTTCGTGGCACAGTGCTTGGGAAAACCTCAACGACGAGGGGAGGCGTCAGGGGAAGTTGAAGAAAACAGAAGAGAAATGCTTGACTGTTGACTTCTTGTGCTTTGCGTTTCGCTTGGAATTGTTCGATTTCGTCCATGCTCGTCAGTCGCTCAGGGCATCTAAGGACACAGGAGAGGGCGGATAATTTCTTGGGGGCAAAGGGGCAACACATGGCAGGGACAATGGCGGGATTTCCCGTATCCCCGACCGGGCCAGACCGCCCCTGGATGCCCATTGATGTTAAAAAAAATGTCAGTAAATAAAAATTCCTATTTTATTCACCAACCCATCATAGGAGTACATTTGACCCATAACCTGCTGTCTGTAGCCCTGCCAAAAATATCAATCCAAATCTTGTGCATCATCATCATTTACATTGCAGGCACACTTTCACACTTAAGAGTTTTCTCTGAGCAGACATTTTCGTGGTCAAACCGTTATATAGTTGTATTTTGGATGCCCCTTAACCCTTAATTGGGGGGTGGCTCTGTAAGGGGTCACCCTTTTGATATACCCTTACAGAGGGGCGGATTGGTGACAATTTTGGGCAAAAAATTTTTTTTGGCCAAAGTCCACAATCAGATTGTCAGGTTTTTGGCCCTGGTTTTGTATGAAAAATGAACCGATGGAAACTGGTCAAAAAGGGTCAAATACTGATTCATATTCATTTTCATTTTCGGAGATTTTCAAAAAATGGTCCGAAACCCAGAAAAATTCCAAACTTTATCAACAAAAGATCGATTTATTCCACTCCCCGGGACTCCACAACCTCCCTCGACCTCTCCACCCCACCCCAGATCTTCTTTTTCCTGTCCAAAATTGTCACACAAACAAAACGAAAATCAAAGCCAAGCGAATCATTCTTTTCATATTCAATCATTTCCCTTTCCATCTCAATTCAAGCTCAAAGAGCATTCGAATGGGCCATCAATGCTGATTTCATTTCAAAATGGTGAGGGTGGGTTGTTGGTGTGGTCTGTCTCACAGCTGAGGGAACCCAATCAACAACCAAAAGAAATCGATTCAGATATGACCAATTTGCTGGCTGCTGCCGGCAAAACAAACAAACAAATCGCGTCTGTTTTCTGTCAAGTCGTTCAGCAACATCAGCAAGTCAATCAAACCGGGGGCTAGGATGGGTGGGTATTGCATGGGAAAGGGACCAAAGAACTCATTCAGAGACCCAAAACACATAACAAGAGAGTCCAAAATCCAAATCATGAAACAAAATATGAAACAGCAAGCCCGCACCGTCTCCAGTTTTCAATTGCATATTTCTCGGAATTCTGTTTTTCAACAGGCCACCAAATGAAATCGGCGGCGCCTGTCTGTTACACTCAGCAAAAACCAGACAATTAGCGTTCCAAATGAAAGAGGGGGGTTCTGGAGGTGAGGCCCAAGTCTTCAAACAACAGTTGTGACCGTTCCCGCCCACTGTGCCTGTCTCCAATTCCAAAAGAAAAAACACGAATCATCGAAATTTTATATCTTTTCTCATTGAAGCGGTTTCTGTCGTGGAACCGAGATGCCGCTGCCTGCAGAATGATGTGTTTCCAGTTCGAGATCATAGATGGCAGCCATGCCAAGTTTCAAACACAGTTTTGCAGACGCAGGGAAGCTGCACGAAGTCTCCGAAAAGGGGTGTCCCGAAATTGCGACACCCCTTTCAAATTCGGTGAAATAACCTCGGATTAATCCCACGGAAGAGGGTTAATTACGGTAGTGCATTCTTTTTGGCTCTATTTGCTGCTTTGGGTTATTCAGAAGGCTATGCTGCCGAGTCCTTTCCTTACCTAGGGGGACTGTTACACTACCAATCTATGCCACCGGCCTTTTGCCTGCTGTATTATTGCATTTTTTTTATTCTCTTTCAATGCTCTGCAGTTTTTGTGCTGGAATCGTTGCAGCCATAATGGCCACACCTGCTGATGTGATGAAGGCAAGAATAATGAACCAACCGACTGATGAAAAAGGACGGTAAGCATTCAAAGTACCTGCATTGTAACTCCTCTTTTCCTCCTGCTGAGCCCTCCCATCTTGCATAAAGAACTCTGCCAATATGAAACTTCTTTTTATGTTTAGTCAAGACAAATCTGGGTTTTCCTTGTTGTAGGTACAACCAAGTGTTCAAAAGAGGGACATGAAAATGGCAATTTACACAGGTGATTTGCATGGGAAATTACGCAGTTAAACCTTTTCTGCGATATGAATGGGTAATTGGTGTAGGTATCCCGCTACCTATTCCTGCGGATGACCTGCATACTTTTATTATTGTTACTTTTCTGTTTTCTCACTTTCTGAACATGAATCAGATATTTCATAATGTGCTTGTTTTGCTTTGAAATCAGGCAGGTGTCTATCACTGACCACAGCACAATCAACACTTCCACGTTGACATTGAAAAATCGTCCAATTTTCTTCAAACCATTCATTTCATAGCAGTTGAAGTGTGAAATGGAATGGAAGGAAATAGGTTCCAAAACACTGGGTGGGGTGATGTGATGGTGCTGTGGTGTTGAACACCCTCCCGTCACCGACGTGGCACACATTGTTTCGCATTTCACCAACGTTTGTCCCTGATTTGCTATTCGGTCCATTGGACCACCAATTGGATGATTTAAGGGGGGACCTATGGAAAAACTAAAATCTGCAATTTGTGAGTTAGATACATGAATTTTTGCACAGAGGTAGACATTTAGGCCTGTATTATGCCTGCCAAAAGCCGTTTTCCTAGCTTCCATATACAGGGTGTCCCAGGGCTTAAAAGTGGAATTAAAAGGGGGCGGGCACCCGACAAATTAAAAAATGGACAAGTCTCCGAAGAAAGGCACAAAATATCAATGAAAACGGACAAAGAGCCTTCCAAAAAGAGCAACATTACGAGATTCCTCCTGAGTCACGATTCATGCAATGGTTTGCTGCAGCATAGAGAGCATCTGCACCAATTTCATCAGTCAGTGGCCAGGAGGGAAAAGGGCCATTTTTGGCATCTGATTTTTGAGCTGGGGGTACGCAAGTGGGCACTGCAACAGAAATCGGAAGGGAGGGCACGCTCGGCGGCAAACATGGCGGGCACGCCATGCCCTTGCCCAAAAGGACGGCAGGCACGGCGTGCCCCCCACTTTAAGCCCTGGGGTGTCCCGTAAATCAACCCACCTAAATATCAGAATAGATTCCTCAGGACCATACAAATCGAAAATCACCAGTGGAAAAATTGATCCGATTCCCCATTACTGAGTTATGCCCCCCCAAAACCCCCCAGAATGGACCCATTTGGGGGATTCATGGGGGGTAAGATTTCACCCTAGAACACAACGAGCAGCAAAGCGACCAACGATGGCTATTTCCCTTCGGGTGGCCAGGGTTTTCCATCCGAGGGTGAGCATCTTTTCAGAAACACTGCTCGCATGCCTGTAGTCTCCCATAACAAAACGCACAGCACGACGCTGTACAGACTCCAAAATGCAGCAATTTGTTGCCAGAAATGGATCCCAAGCCGGAGATGCATACTCCATTTTTGGGAGAACAAGACTTTTATAAGCAAGCTCACGAATTTTTGCTGGGCATTTCCTGAAGTTCCGTTTTATGTAATAGAGAGCGGAATTTGCCTTTGCTGCATTTTTAGTGAGACATTGAAATTTTGCTTCCGGTGAGCGCCGGCACTATGAGTCCCTGGTGCAATTTCGTCTTCAAACATAACAAAATGTTTGTCTTCAAACATAACAAAATGTTTGAAGACGCGTTGGTCCATCATTTCTACCATTGAGGGTCAGTGCAGCCTGCACGGACACTCAATTGCAGAAATGATGGACCAACGCGTCTTCAAACATTTCGGTGCAGCCGAAAGCTTGAAATTTGCGATCGACTTTCTGGAAAAACAATTCACTTGTTTTGGCAATCAGTCCGAAAAAGTGGATTCTTTGCGACAATGTTCAAAAGCATGAGCCCGATAATCGCCGATGAGACATTTCTCTGCTTGAAATGGGCCATGAAAAAATAAGGTTATTCACTTCTGCAGTTCCGAATGCCTGTTTTCATGTGGAGTGGGTCACGTTTTGCAGATGTTTACTGTATTCATTGGGGGACAGCGCAAGCCCATCTTTTTTGTCAGTTGCTTTTTTGTGGGAGAAAATGCGGTCAGAGGTATCATCAGCACTGCTCAACTGTTCTAAGTGGTTGAGTTGCGAGCTCGCTCAGCCCACCCGCGACTGAACACGGTCCTAGTTATACAATCATTGGGTCTTACTTGTTCAACTGCTTATAGTGAATGGATTTTGGCTGGCTGGCACTCCCCTTAAAGCAAACACTTCCCTTGGCAAGCTTGATATCACCCCTCATTGCCATCAGCTACTTATTTGGTACCCATTTGGCCTGTTGTTAATCAGTCTCTCCTGGTGGTGTTTGCTGGCATTGGTTGGAGCCAGGGAGGAAATGCAGGTGGACCAAATTTCCTGGATTTCCTGTCTTCTATCATTATTTAGTGCTGTAAATGAAAAATATGTATCTATAAGAATTATTATGTCAGGTAAGAAGAACAAAAATGCAAAGACAAACACCAAACAAATAAAGGTTGTAAATTAAAAATGGAAACGTAGTTGGCCAAATTGAGAGCCAGCAGGAAGGTGAAATACAGGTGCCAACTCATCTGCTTGCACGTCGTCCCCTCCCTGTTGTTGACCCCTTATTTAGTATTCCAGTTCTCGATTTGTTTCCGACGATGTTTCCATTTTCTTTTGCACTTCAGAAAAGATCTGTAAAACTCATGGAATTTCGTGTTCATTTTTCCGTCCGAACCCTGATCCAGTTTGATGGGAAGAACCAAAGAACCCAACTGGATACAAACAGACGGGATCATGGGGTAGTCACGTGGACCACCCCGTTGGTGTTGGTGCAGGGCCCCATTGTTGGTGCAGGGCACATACCCCTTGGAAGGTAAATTAAGGCCAAATTCCAATGTATTTTGATTGGATCAAGGTTGCATGTACCTGCGTTTGTGTGGATGTTTCTATTAGACCAGTGACATCCATGCATTCTTGTTGTTGGCTTGTGGTTTTTGACATGCCGCACATAAAAAAAACCTTTTTTTTTACTTCGCAGGGGTTTGCTGTATCGATCGATGACAGATTGCATCACCAAATCCATTAAGAACGAAGGTATACTGGCTCTCTACAAAGGATTTGTTCCAACATGGATACGAATGGGACCATGGTCACTCATATTCTGGTTGACCTATGAACAAATCCGTGAAGTGGCTGGGACGTCTGCCTTCTGAGCAGTTGACCAGTTGCTGATTATGATTAACTATTGGCTAAATAATTGAGGCCATGGCTCATTACAATGGTCAATTTAGATGCCAGCATTGTTGATGGATATACCTAGTGTTTTGGCATAGTCTCATGAGGTCAAATATTGTGTCACGCAGGTAGCTGTGTTGCAGGTGCAAGACCAACGAAATAGTGAAAGCTTCATATCTGGTTGTGCAATTCTCAATCGGCCCCATTTGCATCTGTGATGCAACTGATGCAGTAACTGTCGTATTTAGTTATAGTTGTTATAACGTGGTTCTAGGTTCTAGTCATTTTATTGTTTTCCTTGCACATTGATATCAGAATCAGACTGATTGTGCTCTTAGGCTAGGTAGGTACCTGGTAAGTGTCCGTTGCCTGTCATTGTAATCCAGTTTTTGATTTCCAGTCTGTGTTGGATTGAAAGTTTAACTTCTGCGCTCTCTCTCTCTCTCATTTATTCCTTTTCATTTTGAATGCTTCTCTCAGCTAAGTTTGGTTCATTCACTTCCTGTGTCTGCCCCTCAACAATTAACCCCCGCCGACTGACTCAAACAACTTGAGGTGCAATTGTGCGAAGTTCTGACAGAATTGTTTCAATGTACCTGCACCTCACATCAGAGGAGTTATCTCTATCCAACTACATGAAAAACAACTCCTCTCCATCTCAACTCTACTTCCACAACATGTTATCATTCTTTCACATGGCAACTCAGTTCAGATTTGGGCTAGGTCATTTTTGGGTTAGTTTGTTGCTGGGGGGGGGGGTTGTTTGACTTTTCTGACATGTTCAGGATGGTAAATGGTCGCTCTGGTTGAGGTTCATTGCAGCTCTTGGGTCCCAAGATCGACTATTTTTTTTTTTCATTTCACAGAACCCCATCTCACAATACTTGGGAGGTAACCCCACCTCCCAAGACTTGGGAGGTGGGGTCCTGCTGAAATTGGGAGGTGGGGTTTTGCAGAAATTAAAATAAAAAAAAAAACGATCTATTCAGTAGTGTGCAATGACAACTGACAATTGATTGGGATCTGACAGGATGAATGATTCACACAGGATTTATCCTGTCTTTGAGTCTGCTTTTCTTGTACAATTTGTTAGGCATGGGCAGGAAAAAATGGTAGATGTGTGCCTTTTACCTTATGATTTTCACCTTCCTGCTCCAACCATAAGGAGTAGAGTTTGCAAAAGTCCTGCCTTATCTTTCTTTGAGTTTGATTTCATGAACATGTTCGAGCAAGGACAAATTGTGGACCTATGTGGCTGTGCCTTTTCCTTGCGATTATTAATTTCACTGTCCCACTTCATCCACCGGGATGAGAGATTGTGAAATTCATGTATTCTTATGTTATCTCTTAAAACCCAGGGTGATTCTGAAAGGTGTGTCGAAAATTTGAGAAATTGTTAATTATTCATCCAATTGCTAACAAAAATGAAAGATTAATTTTTTTTTCAAAACCCCATCCCATCTGGGGTTTTTTGCCCACAAAAGTTGGCACATTATTGCCATGAGAACCGGACATTTTTGGGCAAAAACTACAGGGCGAGATTTTAACAAGGAATTTCTCTTTCATTTTTTGTTTGTTTTAATCCTCGGGAGGATTAAATTGTTTTAATCCTCGGGAGGATTAAATTGTTTTAATCCTCGGGAGGATTAAAATAAAAAATTTGTTTCGGGGGATTTTTAGTTACAGACTCCCAAATGTTATAGAGTGGCACCCTGGCTATTTGGGGGTCCAAAATAAAAATCATCCGAAACTAATGAAACTTGCTGACGTAGGATAAAATAAGCAAAAACGAAAGAGATGCTTAATCAAAATTTCACTCCTTCGACTGTTTTTGCCCAGAAATGCCCGTTTGCCATGGCAACAATGGGGAACTTTTGTGTTCAAAACCAGCAAGGGGTGGGTTTTCAAAAAATACTTTAGTTTTTTTTTCAAACTCAAATAATTTCATTTCTCTCAGAACAATTTCTCAAATTTACGACACGCCTTGTGTGACCTCCATAGATATAGACTCACCCTGTATGTGCCTCCATAGATATTCGATTTAAACTTAGCACACGTTGGTCTACCCCTTTTTTCCTAATCTTCCCTCAGGCCAGTGTTTAAAATCAGTGGGATTGGAGTTGATTGATTTGTTGAGCAATATGGAACCTACGCATCAGTCATCCTGGGCTTTTTGGATTGTAATGTAGGTACAAAATAAAAAATGCAATGTTCGAGTGGTTGTAAAAATTAAAAACCTGTGTTTACACAGGTTCCACATTTAAAAAATTGTTCCTGTGGGGCTATCGGCACTTGAAACTTGGCCCATATCTCCAAATCAGCTTTCTGTCGCCGTTGACAGCAACAGCCTCTCTTGTCCAAACAGTCAGCCTTTGGTCACCTGTTCAAGTGGATTGGGCTTTGAAAGTCGTTCTAGCAGAGATGATTTTTCATTTAGTCAAAAGGGTAGAAGTCCGAGCATCCCAAATCTAATGAATTCCGCGGTCACAATTGCCATTTCAAGTCCCAATGTAGCAAATTTTGGGTGGCAGTGGAACGACTGTATGATTGGGCATTGGCATGGAAACGAAGAAACCCTCAACTTGTCATTTCTCAGCATTTTCCTGATTTCTCGCCATGTCATATTCAGGAAATTTGTAAAAAAGGTGCCAGTGGTAGTTCTGACTGATTCTGGGCGGTTGGTGAACACATCACCCTGCCTTCTGGAGGGATCACCCGGATTCTCCCCTAGGGATAGAGATCATGTGCCCAAACTCTCCTTGCCTACCTCTTTGGAGTCTACACCCACGTTAAAAATTCATCAAGCAATAATTATCCATATAGTGATGACAGCAACACAATGCAGTCATCGACAATGACTTGAAGAAAACGACAAACTGACTGTTAGGGCAGGAGGAGATTCTCTTAGTAATCATCATAAGGATCTTGAGGTCGCAGGGATGTGCCACTGTGCAAGGTGTCTATTTAAAGATGGTTTAAGGTGTGTGCCAAGTTTCAACTGCCAAGCCCCACAGGAACTATCATAGGGTTTTTAATTTTTGATTACCCATCGTAAGAACTAAATTTAAGGCCTCATTCTCAAAGCATGCCCCCTCAGTGGGGTCAACCTGTGGGAAGAATATAACAGAGTTGAATTGAATTCCCTGAGGTCTTGTAGATTTTGAGGCAGTAGATGGATCCAAGACATGTAAATTTTATTCCTGTGTAAGATCATAAAATTATTTCAGGTCCTCTTTCCAGAGATTGAATTCCAACATCTTATTTGGGTAGATACCAACCTGCCACACTTATCAACAACTAATTTTCATCAAGTCATTCATTGTTGTGTTAATAGGTGCATTTACGCATTGTTATTTTTTGTTAGAAATGATAAGTTGTTTTAGCTCTTAAAAAATAACATTGTTTTCGAAGCTTATTTTGTTTTGTTGTTGCCATTTTTGGAGTCTCACTTTTTATTTTGGTGTTGGTTATTTGTTGTATCTCATCGATCTGTAAAGCATTTTTCCTGTAAAATCATGGCCATTTTCAATTTTAATTGCTGTTTGGAGTCACCTCACCAGTTTTCATTTTATCCTTATGATGGCTCTCTTTTTTCTGCCAATGTCTTGTTGTTCGTTCAATGATGGTAGCTACTTCTATTGTATTTTTTTAACTTGGTTCGTTTAGATCCTTTGACATTCAATGGATTGAATGCATCGCTGTCAATTTTGTTTGGCCTGGCTGAGTCACTTGCTAATTCAGCTTGAACTAACATGAGGCATAAATGATCAAATGCTATGATGTGCGTTTTTGGGGATGTATCACAAAAACATTGCATTCGTCGATGATGTGTTTTCCTAACATATATCACCGATGATCGACGTTTTTTTCTGTCTATGAAGTTTGAGGTTTTAACAGGGCAGCACTTGCAACCAGCAGTGCAAGGTTTTAGCAGGGCAGCAGCAGCATAAAAACAATAATCAGACATCCATGGTAAAAACAAACCTGTGCCTGCTAGGATTTCGGTGTATAGTGGGTCAAAAATCCACTGGCAAAAATACCTCTAGGATATCGATAAAAATACCGATATCCTCTCGGTATTTTTAAGGATAACCACCAATAAAATGAAGGTGAGTTAAAAAGTCCAAAAGAGTGTCCTCACTGTACCAAAAGGAGGGTGTCTCAGAAACTGACCTTTTGTGTGCATGTTCCCCCACTCATGTTCTTCCAGGAATGCCAACTAACTGATCTTTTGTTTCTTTATATTTATTTTTCCAAGCTGATAAAGTTTCTGTTGTTTTTCAATGATGAAAAATGTTAAGTTTGGAATTAGGGCTGATGTTAAAAATTTGTCAAAATTCGGTTGGCAGTCAAATGGCATCATGGGTGCTTGCGGAATTTGGGTTAAGTCATTTATACGGGGGGACAAAATTGCATGACAGCAGGGAAACATTTTCAGAAAACAGCAGTACCCTTTGCCGTGCAATTGTGTCCCCCCTTTACACCAGCATACGGCACAGGGTGTGCCTTATTTCTCTGGAGGGTGGGTAGTCAGTTGGGATAAAGTTAGGCGCTTTGGATAGGTTAAGTGAGGTTAGGTCGTTAGGTTAGGTCAGGTTAGGGTTCTCTGTGCAGTGTATCTTTGCTTAAAACAACCAAATGAACCCTAACATAAAACAACCTGGACCTAATCTAATCCAATCTGACCTAACCTGACCTGATCTCCCTGCGCGAGTTTAAAGCGACAACCCCATGATTTGCTCAGCCCGCAATTACAGATACAGAATAAGAAAAAATAATGCAGACAGTATAGCAACAAAAAAGAAATGCAAAAGAAAACCGTTTGAGGAGTACACAATTGCACGACAGAAAAAGCACACCCTGTACCGTCTACAGTAGCCAAAGGCACAATTGCATGGCTAAGAGTACTGCTTTTTCTGAAAATGTTTCCCTGTTGCCGTGCAATTGTGTCCCCCCCTTTCAAATGACATAACCCCGAAATTTTTACGAGGATCATACCCCTATGTAAATTTCAGTTTACAATCTAATCAGACGTTGGATGGCAGGGTGGAATTCATGATGATTCATGTAGAGGCAGACGATCATCTCTATTTGAAGAGGAAACAGTGGCTGCAGTTTGAGCAATTGTGAGCCAAAACTATATACCGACTAATTAGGACAAAGCAACGTCGATAGGTGACTCCCATGGTGGGCAATGTACAGACTTATCCTCGGGAACCATTGCAATTGAGCAGCCTTGATGCTTTATGGAGCAAAGGCATTACTGCCAAGATACAACACCCGTTCCGATCACGCACTTGATTTTTTTGAACAGGCTGGAGGCAAATTCTGGCAAATTGCACCTGCAGATAGTAACTGGCAATGAGACCTGACCTGTATTCACCAGCATGAACCGAAAAATAAATCACACCCCAAACAATGAGAACAAGAGGCAACAAAGAACAGTCCGGATTCGTGTTGCAGCAAGCGCCCAAGAAGGTGATGGCAACAATCCTTTGTGATGGAACGGGTGTGATCTTCGTAGATTTCTTGGAAAAGCCAAAGACAGTCATGGGGACCTACCACGAGCAGGTTGTACGAAAACTCTTTGCTGAGCACTCAGAAAATGACCATAAAAGTTTCTCGACCAGACTTTGCGCAATCAAGCCAATGTTGCTGCTCATCCTTGAATGGTTATGGAGTTGGTCTCTGTTAATTTCGCTGGGATCTCCCTTCACGGTAACTCTACGACCCTTCCCGTGCCATTGAAATGTTTACCCATCTTGCAAACTGAATGAACGCATCGGAGGAAATTGTTGGATGTCAATAAAAGAGCTAGATCAGGCAGTTCCGAGCGAGTTGAGGAGCAATGGTGCTCCATTCTTTGGCAAAGTGTTTTAAGGATGGCACCACCACACAGAGCAAGATATCACCACCACACTTGAACGTGGCAATACAATGGACATGTGGAGAGTGAACTTCGAAAATTGATTAGGCAAAAAAGTTATGAGGAACTTTTTGACTGACCCTCGTATCCTTAACAATGTCGGTATCGGATCGTCCCTACTGAATTTTCGAAAATGTCAATTGCCGTAGTCCTGCCAAAAATAGGACAGGTCGTTTTATGAGGATCTTTTTTCTCAATACATTTATGACGTGTAGCATCTTGGTGACAGCTTGAGTTTGGTCATAAATTTATGACCTTAAGTGCCGCTGAAAAAAAAAGCACAAGTCTGTCATTCCGACCTGATTTATTGTGCTTTCCCGAGAGTGGATTCTCCACTTTTATGCCACAATAAAGTTCATGCCCGAGTGGGATTCGAACTTGCACCGTATGGGTGAGGGGTCGACGAGCTAGCCATTGTGCGACTGTAGTCTGGACAAATGCTTTTCATGTATTCCTATTTTTGTCAATGGATATTGATACTACTTTTAGGTTTCTGTTTTGTTTGGTTGTGAATCATTCAGTCATTTAATCAATTTCAAGACAGTCTCTAGTTCAACTGAGCAATTTGCTCTCTAGTTCACCCATTAGACTGATCCATTTTTACAATATTTCGTTTTTTTTTTTCAATTCATTTATTGTGTTCAACCATTTCAATGGTGATTTTTCATGCTTTGCATTTTAATTGCATGGATAAACTTCTGTCTGGACTGATCAGTGTAAACAATCAGTGCCAATCTTGCAGTTTGTTTTTGTCCCTGATAAAGCACTGTTCAACCAACTGCAATGCTAATCTTGCAGCTTTTGTCCCTGATAAAGCGCTGTTCAACCAACTGCAATGCCAATCTTGCAGCTTTTGTCCCTGATAAAGCACTGTTCAACTAACTAACCCAATCTTGCAACTTTCGCCCCTGACAAAGCACTGTTCAATTAATAGCAACACCAGTCTTGCAACTTTTGTCCCCGATAAAGCGCAGTTCAGCTAATAGCAACACCAATCTTGCAGCTTTTGACACTCATAAAGCAGTGTTCAACTAACAGCAACACCAATCTTGCAGCTTTTGTCACTGACAAAGCGCTTCAACTAACAGCGACACCAATCTTGCAGCTTTTATCCCTCATGCGTAACACCGATCTTGCAGCTTTTGCCCCTGCTAAAGCACTGTTCAACTATTCGTAGTAATAACAATCTTGCAGCTTTTTTATCCCTGAATTATTGCACTTCAGATAACACCAATGCCAATCTTGCAGCTTTTGTCCATGATAAAGCACTTCAACTAACAGCACACCAGTCTTGCTGCTTTTATCCCTGATAGAGCACTGAGCAACAAACAGAAACACCAATCTTGCTGCTTTTGTCCCTGATAAAGCACTGTTCAACTATTCGTACTAATAACAATCTTGCAGCTTTTTTATCCCTGAATTATTGCACTTCAGATAACACCAATGCCAATCTTGCAGCTTTTGTCCATGATAAAGCACTTCAACTAACAGCACACCAGTCTTGCTGCTTTTATCCCTGATAGAGCACTGAGCAACAAACAGAAACACCAATCTTGCTGCTTTTGTCCCTGATAAAGCACTGTTCAACTATTCGTACTAATAACAATCTTGCAGCTTTTTTATCCCTGAATTATTGCACTTCAGATAACACCAATGCCAATCTTGCAGCTTTTGTCCATGATAAAGCACTTCAACTAACAGCACACCAGTCTTGCTGCTTTTATCCCTGATAGAGCACTGAGCAACAAACAGAAACACCAATCTTGCTGCTTTTGTCCCTGATAAAGCACTGTTCAACTATTCGTACTAATAACAATCTTGCAGCTTTTTTATCCCTGAATTATTGCACTTCAGATAACACCAATGCCAATCTTGCAGCTTTTGTCCATGATAAAGCACTTCAACTAACAGCACACCAGTCTTGCTGCTTTTATCCCTGATAGAGCACTGAGCAACAAACAGAAACACCAATCTTGCTGCTTTTGTCCCTGATAAAGCACTGTTCAACTATTCGTACTAATAACAATCTTGCAGCTTTTTTATCCCTGAATTATTGCACTTCAGATAACACCAATGCCAATCTTGCAGCTTTTGTCCATGATAAAGCACTTCAACTAACAGCACACCAGTCTTGCTGCTTTTATCCCTGACAGAGCACTGAGCAACAAACAGAAACACCAATCTTGCTGCTTTTGTCCCTGATAAAGCACTGTTCAACTATTCGTACTAATAACAATCTTGCAGCTTTTTTATCCCTGAATTATTGCACTTCAGATAACACCAATGCCAATCTTGCAGCTTTTGTCCATGATAAAGCACTTCAACTAACAGCACACCAGTCTTGCTGCTTTTATCCCTGATAGAGCACTGAGCAACAAACAGAAACACCAATCTTGCTGCTTTTGTCCCTGATAAAGCACTGTTCAACTATTCGTACTAATAACAATCTTGCAGCTTTTTTATCCCTGAATTATTGCACTTCAGATAACACCAATGCCAATCTTGCAGCTTTTGTCCATGATAAAGCACTTCAACTAACAGCACACCAGTCTTGCTGCTTTTATCCCTGACAGAGCACTGAGCAACAAACAGAAACACCAATCTTGCTGCTTTTGTCCCTGATAAAGCACTGTTCAACTATTCGTACTAATAACAATCTTGCAGCTTTTTTATCCCTGAATTATTGCACTTCAGATAACACCAATGCCAATCTTGCAGCTTTTGTCCATGATAAAGCACTTCAACTAACAGCACACCAGTCTTGCTGCTTTTATCCCTGGCAGAGCACTGAGCAACAAACAGAAACACCAATCTTGCAGCTTTTGTCCATGATAAAGCACTTCAACTAACAGCACACCAGTCTTGCTGCTTTTATCCCTGATAGAGCACTGAGCAACAAACAGAAACACCAATCTTGCTGCTTTTGTCCCTGATAAAGCACTGTTCAACTATTCGTACTAATAACAATCTTGCAGCTTTTTTATCCCTGAATTATTGCACTTCAGATAACACCAATGCCAATCTTGCAGTTTTTGTCCATGATAAAGCACTTCAACTAACAGCACACCAGTCTTGCTGCTTTTATCCCTGACAGAGCACTGAGCAACAAACAGAAACACCAATCTTGCTGCTTTTGTCCCTGATAAAGCACTGTTCAACTATTCGTAGCAAGAACAATCTTGCAGCTTTTATCCCTGAATTATTGCACTTCAAAAAACAGCAACGACAACCTTGAAGCTTTTGTCCATGATAGATAAAGCACTTCAACAAATAACAGCGACACCAGTCTTGCAGCTTTTGTCCCTGAATTTGCCGTTTTTTCCATGATGAAGCACTGTTCAACTAACATCAACAGCAGTTTTGCAGCTTCTGCCCCCATAATTCATGTGCTATTTTATAAACAACTTGTTCTCGGAGAGTATTTGCAGATATTTTTGTGCAGTGTTTTTTTTTCTTACGAGTGTTGAGGAAATGTGGATGTTTTTGTGTCCAAGGCTGCAGTGATGGCTGATCCACACTCATTGGCATTAGCTCCACATCCCACTGAAAATTGACAATGTTTACTGGATTTGGAAATCCATTTTGTTAAACTCGTATATTTCAATAAGATACAATGGTTTGACTGACAACAAAGAGAAAGGAAAATCGTCGCTTGGACTTGAATAATTCTTATTGATCCATTTTGATACTGTATTCCTGTCTTTTTTCTTTCATTGCTTGCAACATGTATAATCATGTCCCTCCAACTTTTTTTAATAGAAAACAAAAATTGTGGTCCAACGGACCAGCCCTTGGACCTTAAAGGGTAAACCGTAGATTTGAGCTAATGTGGCCTCATGAAGATTCCTGTCTGAGAATAAAAAGTACGACATCAGCGCAGCATGGGGACACTTTTGCCCATGGTCTGTGGTGGCAGTCCTAGAGATGTTCCAGTGGGCACAACCACTGGTGAGGGTTCAAACGAGCACGTTTTCGAATGGCACAGAACATTCAAGTCACAGATCAACTCAGAAATAAAAAAAAAAAACAGGACAAAAGCAGAAACACTTGTTAGATGTGACAGACAGATGTTCGTGGTTTTCTTGATTTTTTTCTGCTTTTTTCGATGATTTTCCACAATCCAACAAAATTCCATGATTTTTTTTTTCATGATCGAAAATGTACTCCATGCTGTTTGTTTTCGTTTTGGTTTTCAGTTGAGCTCTTCCTTTGTTTTTATCTGGTCTGTTTTCATTGTTTTTTCATTGATCTGAACTGTTTTCATTGTTTTTTGATTTATCTGAACAAGAAGTTACCAGAAATATCAGGATTGTTACCAAGGGAATTGTACTGTTCATAGCACAGAATTGTTGGTTTTGCATTTGCACATATGGTTTTGTTGCTTTGACTGCCCCTTGACACAACATGATTAACAAAATCTCAATTCAGCGAATGCGCAATTCTGCAGCCCACAGGATATTCAAGAAAAAATTATATGGTTTCAACTTGTTTGTATGATTTACCTTTTTATAGACTTTAAATGCTCAGGTGTCTTTAACCTTCTTGATGGGATGCGTAGCTTGCATAAAGCTTTGATAGGTTCCGATTGGCACACTCAATTGCTGTTGGTACAAAAATGGTTGTTTTGTGTTCTGTGAAATGTATTTAGTCTGGTATTTGGCTCATCTGATGCCTAAATAACACTTTCAAGGGCCACTCGTGATGCCGGATCCCCTCACTGTTTCCATTATGCCTGGTGTGCCATAAAAGAAAGAAATTCCTTTTCAGTTTTATTTTCCTTTGAACATGGAGCTCTTCCTGATCGAATGTGTAGGGATCAGATTGTGGTCTTGTTGGTTAAAACAAAAGCACTGTGTGCCTCCTCTGGCAAAATCTCCTTTGGCAAAACTTTTACGACCTGCTGGAAGGTAGTTGGTTTTCCATGACCGAAGCATGCAGGTGCACTTGGCACAAAATTCCGATTCCAGGCACCAACCAAATGTATCCTTTTGATGATTTTTGGCAACTATTTCATGTTTTTCTTCTTCATGTCATTCTGAAAGATGTTTTTTAAGCCAAACCATGATAGATTTTATCTGTCCCATTCTGTAAAACCCCAAAAATTATAGAAAACCCCTTTTGGGCAATCCACGAGATCTGAAGGATGACATGATGAGGAATCAATTGTCTCATGAATTTCCTGTTCTGCAGAGAAAACAATAATTTTTTGAAATTTAGAACAAAGTATCTTTCAAATGTTAAGGTGTTTTAGAGTTTAAGGAACACACTGCTCAGTTCACTGGCTCTTTTACTTCGATTTGAAGCACAAAGAATAAGTTACCATTTTGATGTCATTAGGAAATGAGAATTTGTTAGATTCTATGAAGATCATATTTTACGAGAATCGTTATTGCATATTAAAAGCCACTAGTTTGATCAAACATGGTTGTGCATATTTTATTTATCTAATTTGCCACACTGTCAATTTATAATGTTTGATACCATGTGCAGCATCACACTGCACGTTAAAGAACGCCTAGTTCCAGTCCAAGAGAGGCTGGCAGGTGACAATACACAGGAGCCACAAAATTTCCATACTCGAAAGCCGGAAAACTCGGAGCACGGAGGCTGTAGTTTCGGCCCGGAGCAATGTGGGGTTCTGGAGTAGTTGCACTGACCAGTGTGTATGCCACCGACATACCAGAAGGCGTTCGCAGGTGTGAAAAAAAATAACTTGCAAGATTGACCAGGTCCACTCAACTCATGGCTTCCCTTCAGGGTGGGACTATATGCGAGCAAGGGGAGAAATAACAAGATTAACGTGCCTTTTACTGATCCTTGTAACGCTGGAGGATGGGCGAATTTGCTCAGCTGCTCGGTAAAATTACTTTGCTTGATCTTTTGGTGCACCCATCATTTCAAACAACCAACCATTACAGATTGCAAATTTCCGCATTACTGGACTGATTCAAAGCGTCATTACTTTTGTCAAGTGTCCAGGCTTGTTACATATAGCCGATCTTCAGGGGGTGGATCAGCTGCCACCACCTTCAAGCCAATTCGAACTGAAGCTTGGCAGATTGCCCTGCACTGGTTATAAACAACATAAGCTGGTTAAATTCTCATCCAGACCAAA
The DNA here is from genome assembly GCA_030068105.1 of Sinentomon sp. SZTP_YWyxl. Classification (NCBI taxonomy): domain Eukaryota; kingdom Metazoa; phylum Arthropoda; class Protura; order Sinentomata; family Sinentomidae; genus Sinentomon; species Sinentomon sp. SZTP_YWyxl. The sequence continues at coordinate 57,012 of JASGXE010012555.1, forward strand.
TGCCAGCAACATTTGACTTTCGTTTTTCCTTTACAGTGAATGATGTATTTTATTTTGCATGTGCTGCTGCTCCCGGTCGAGTGAGTTGGGATTAGATCACCGGTGATACTGGGAAAAACCATAACACACCAATTATCAAAAATGCTATAGGCCCATGGCAGTGTGATGCAGAAAAAATGGGTGTTGATTGCTGCCAGAACAGAAACAGAAAAAAATGTGGAGAACCAACAACACGTCAATATTTAATTCAGCTTGATGTCTACGAAGGGCAATCAGAAAGTTCGCAGAAATCTACCCTTTAGTGCGGATTATTCAGGCCTACTTTTGCCACATTAAACTATTGTCCTTGCTGGCTTTTGGTTTGTTTTGATAAAAATCGGTGATTGTGTATCACTTGATGTCCATGCAGGTTGGACGATTGGTTTGTTGTTGGAGAAAAATGAGGTTCGGCTGTAATCAGGTATCGTCTCCTGCTTACTTATAATGAACGCGACTTTTGACGGGAAATCGCTCTTTTCCCAATTTCCCCAATTTTGGGGCAAAATGTGCCAACTTTTGGATTTTTCCTGTGGTCGGCAATGTGAACCGAACATTGTGTCAAATTTTGAAAGCTGCAGCTTGTCTGGAAATGTAAGTCAATTTTATAATTGCTTCTAATAAACTTGCTGCTTTGTAAACTTTTCAGGATTTAGGAGAGAAGACCTGGAAAGCACTCCATGATCGCTGAAAGAAAAAGCCTTTATTCTCCACACCAAACAAGACAGTCACACACTCCACAGTTTTCACCTCCGTTGCTGTTTCACGGTATCTACTGTTTTCATTCATTTATGGCAGTATTTTAGCTCTTGCGTTGCATTTTGCTTTCTCCGGAAAGAAAGATTGAATTCAAAAAATAAGCCATGTCAAAATTCAAAAATTAGCCAAGATTGTAGGTTTCAGGTGAAAATTGGGAAATGTCTCTTTTTCCCTCGACCATTGGCCTGGAGTGAAAGTTATTCTCCATGCATTCAGGGCATCCCATGCATGCCCTGAATGGTGAAACATTGTTTCTTTGAGGTTTTTGTGAACGTCCTGTGTTTGTGCAAATGGGCCAAGCTTAGGTGGAGGTGTCTGGCCAACACCACCCCCTCCACTGGAATTCGAGGAGGGGTATTTGTTCCTTCACCTGGTAGGCCTTAATTTGGTGAACATTGGTTTACTGCCTGCTGTGAGACTTGTTTGCACCATGGAACTATCATCACCGTTCATCAGGATGTCCTTTTGTTTGATGATCATCAGTCTGATGCTGGTAACTTTCTCCACCATGCCATCTTGTGGAGAACATCTATCATCCCTGCCTCGTTCTTCCACAAGTTCCAGCCTTCTGTTTGAACTCAATAAAGACTGGATATCCAATGGCTCTGCTGGTTCATCTCAGACAGACTTTAAAGTGTTTACCCTTATACGGACAACCTCTTTGTCTGATAACATCTTCTGTGATAAAAGTATGAACCTGTCACCGCATCGAGTATCACCTGGAACTATAAATGGCTTGTTTGATTTAATTGTGGCCAGTCATGACTTCCCCACATCGTCTTACTATCGTTACTGTTTGCTCAACAGAAGAAATCGAAGGATGTCCAAGGCTTCATATTCACACAGGCCTGCATCGAAAGCTGTTCATCCTTATTCTTGGCTTTTCCTGATCCTTCTCCTTGGATCTGACATTGAGTTAAATCCTGGCCCGGATGGTAACTTTGATGTGGGTTCACTAGTTTTTGCCTCTGTTGCTGGTCATCCACCCTTTCCAGCGGAGGTCACAAATGTGGTTGTTTC
>JASGXE010012556.1:0-36444 GCA_030068105.1 Sinentomon sp. SZTP_YWyxl
AATTTTATTAGTATTCCTGCGAAATGTTGACTTGTGTTGACAAATTCCTATGTGGGTACTTTGTGTGAACATTTTAATGTTGACTGTAAGTTGTCCTGCTTGCACTTCTTTTGAGGCCAAATTGATTGTGATAAAAAATAAAATAAATAATAAATTCACTGTCGCAAATCATTGGTGCGTTTCTGCAGCCGAGCACACAATCCAAACCTTCAGGCGACGACTGTAATCTGTAAATATGGAACAAAATGGCAATTTCCAGGAGCCAAGACGAAAATCAAAAGAACTGAAATGCAAGAACCCTTCCTCCACATGTCTCTTTTGTGTTTCTCCTTTTCACCAACACTTCTGTTGGTCCAGGAATGTGCGCGCCGCAGTTCGACAATTGCAGCACTGGCGAAGCCGAAATCCAAGCGCACAGGATGTTGCTTACGTCATGATGTGACGTCATGATGTAGGGGTCTTCAAAATGATTTCAAATGCGGAAATGCACGCTTTGAAATAAAAACTTAACACGCCCGCATGAGTTTCATGGATGTACTTCAAAATTCTGCAGTTGCTTTTCACGAAATCGTGATGACGTGAAATCGTTCTTGGCACAAATCACATTTTAGTCCAGTTTCCGCAATGTATGAGCGGCAGCACATGCTTTATGCGCAGGGACTTTTTTCCAATCCACTTCCGCAAACGCGTCTCTTTGTTGGGAATTCCAGCTCAATTCAACATTTTATTTTATAAAATCTAACCCAATCGAACCGATTTCGACCCAAAAAATGCACACACAGCTGCGAAGCGATGACAAAAATGCCAAACAGCAAAAAGTGTGATGGCAAGGCAAAAATGCCAAAATTGATGACGTAATAATTTCAGACAACGGGATTGGCGTTGCGAGCTCCTATGAACGGAAGTTGATTGCGGAAAAAATATGCATGCTTTATGGCGCAGGACTGACAAGCTGAAGAAAGACTGAAAGGTGATGACGATACGAGACCAAAGGGGAAAACTAATGCGAAACACCAGCAAATACCTTTGGGTGCCCCATCGTGGGAGGATCAAGATTGACACAGCAACAGCAAAAGGGCCGTGTTTGTCATCCCTTATAGTATTCTCCTTGGAGAGCTGAACAGGTTCATGTGAGGGTGATGTTGACGAACAAACGTATTTTTGTCATCCGTATGAATTATTGTTATCTGAATTTGGATTCCTCTTCATGGTGTTCACGTGGCCGTAGATCTTCGAAGAATTTGACTTGAGATGTTTGTTGCAGTATAAAAACGTATATTAAACTGTGAACTGTTTAACCAACAATGAAAGATAAAACTGTGATTAAAACACTGCGACAAATTGGGCAAAAAACACTGGTTAAATAAAAGCTTTTGTGTGACTAGAACTTCTGTGACTATAGATTTACGGGAACACAGGAGACAGTTGTTCAGGTAGGCCCCCACACTGTGGATGTCTGAGATGCCTCACTATTGACGAAATTGCAAAATACAGTGAAGCAATATGAACAATCATTTCGATGTTTTTCTTCGAGAAAAGTGGTCCACAGTTGACAGAAGGGTCACCATAAGCACCCTGAAGTTGCAAAACCCAGACAAAAATAGATTTGGGCAGCACTTGGGCTTTCAGTCTTTCGATTGGACCCATCAGTGTTTCGATTGGACTACATACAGGAAATCTGAGCGCCGTCACTTCTTATGACCGTTTATCGGGCGTTTTTGGCCATAAAAATAACTTTTCGAACTCAGGTTAAGTTAGGTAATTGAATAATAGCTTCCTCCTTTTTGCAAGCAAGCTGCCAAAGTTTACATAGGTATTCGGCCGTATTCCCCATTGCAACTCAAACTCACCCTCAGGTGACACTCAGGGGAGGGTGAGTGGTGAGTTTAAGTTGAGGCTGAGTGGATTCTGTTTCCCCAATATTTGAGTGTAACAGTGCACGCACTTCCGCATCACCCTGTTCCATGTGGCAAAGTCAGGTAATTTGTCAGCATTTATTGAAACGTCAATAAAATGTGTAAAAACAGGCAAAGTTTACAAAAAGCAAGTAAAATTGATCAAAATATGTGTTTTAAAACACATAAAAATCCAGCAAAATCTGATAAAAAGTTGGCTCACGCCAGCGCTGCCATTATCAGCAAACGTGAGCCGCCGACGAGCTTATTTCAATTCCTTCTCTCGGATCGACACCACGAAATCTGGTCTCTTCCTGTGCCATATACTTTGCACCTGACTCTGCCGTTTTCAATCTGTTTCTGCTGTTTTAATCTGTTCTTCATCAATTGTGTTCGTCTCTCATCATTGGTTTTTATCAAGTTCTACAGATTTTCCGTCTCCTTTTAAGGAGGTAAGAATTCCTCTCGTTTAGTGCAAAATTGGTTTGGTTTGCTTCGTGTCTGCCGTACTTCGTGTGCGAAAACCCCGTAGTGAAAAACCCTGTGAAAACCCGCTCTGAAAACCTGTTTGATTACTGTTGGAGAATAGTGCAGGACTGTTGGAGAATAGTGCAGGAAACTGTTGTGGGAATGCCTTAGTATGGAAAACCATGTGAGCAAAACATTTGCAATGAGAAATCTACAGGAAACTTTGATTGGGAAGACTCTAAAATACTTTTGGAGATTGCAGAAAACTTTGAAGAGTGTTTGTGAGAGAATATGTGAAGAAAATGCCTTATGTCAAAATGTTGTGTTAAACCCTGTTTACAGAGAAGACCAGTTCTGTGCAAAACTCTGGAACAAAAGGCTCTTCTGGGAGAAACCCTTTTGTAAAAATCTGTGGGAAATGTTTGAAGAAACAAATCTCTTCCAGACGCTGTCGTGGAGACTATAATATCTAATAGAAGTGTAAGCATTGCCTTCCACTTCTCTTTCCCACTAGCTCCGGATATTGGGCACATCTCTGGACATTGGGCACATCCCTGGATTTTGGCACGAGTTATTCTTGCACATATCAAAAGTTTAGATGATGCAATACCTCTCTGGCGCACTGGATGAGTTTCATCGTTTGGAATAATTGTCTTACCATGCAGAACGCAGAATCTCAGAATCGTCATCCATTCACTTCTTCATGATAAGTGCCAGCCATATGACTTCTTTCACTTGTTTATGGGGAATATCAGGGACATCTGAACCTGGATCATTCATTGAATTCTTGTTTCGGAACCAATCATAATTTTAAGAGGCCCTCATTTCATGTTCAAGATTTTTTTTTTTTATTTATATTTTATTTGCTGTTCCATAATGCAAATATGTCAAAACAAGAGTTAAAAAAAAATGAAATGCAAATTAAATAGCGGAATTTACAGACAATGCAGACAGGTTTTTTCATATGCTAGGATGGCAGAGACGCTCCTCTGATGCCGTTTACCCATAGGGTGATCCTTTGGGAGAGCGTTCCATTCTTTAAGCGTTCGCGGGAAAAAGGAGTGTAAAAAATCATTTGACTTGATGAGCGGCATACGAAATTGAAAAAAGTGCGTGGATCTTTTATTTTGAAATTTTTAGGAAACAACGGGGGAATATCAATTAGTGTTTTTCCCTTGAAGATTTTGTCAAGAAACGCAAGAGCGACAAGATAGGGATCCCAGACAACAGACGCGTATTCAAGATGAGGAAGAACAGTTGCCTTGTATGCCATTAGCTTACATTTAACATTCGCATGCGACAGGTTTCTCCGCAGAAACCCGAGAGCAGACCTTGCTTTGTTTGTAGCCATGTTGATATGCTCGCTCCAATCTAGACTTTCATGGAGCTTTACTCCAAGATACTTAAAGGAGGACACACGAGGTATGGTCTCGTTATTTATATTGAAGGACATGTTTCCAATTTCTTCACATGATTTTTTTAAGCCTTTGGGACAAAAAAGTAGAAATGCACATTTAGAAACGTTTATTTGCATGCGCGAGTCAGTGCACCATTTGTGCAAAGCGTTTAAGCTTGACTGCAGAGAAACGTCACTGCCACCTTGCACAGCTCTGTACAGAACAATGTTATCGGCATAGATTCTTATATTACAATCGATTACCGTAAAAATATCGTTTATAAACAATATAAAAAGGAGGGGTCCCAGCGCACTCCCTTGTGGGACCCCTGAGGTGAGATTGAGGACAGAAGAGGAGGGCGTTTTACCTACAATAACATTGGCACGTCTTGACAACAGATACGACTGAATAAGTTTCAGTATGATAGGCGGAAATGAGAGCATCTGAAGTTTACGAAGGAGGAGTTCGTGATCAACGTAATCAAAAGCTTTAGTGAGGTCAATAAATATTGCTTGGGTTGGAATTTTATGTTCAAAATTTGAACTAATGTCAAAGATCAGTTCAGTGAGCTGGGTTTCACAGGACTTTCCCTTTTGGAATCCATATGCTGATTGGGATGAATGATTTTGTTGGTCTCGCAGAAGTCAGAAATTAAATTGTGTAGCATTTTTTCGAATATTTTTGGAACCACAGAGATAAGGGAGATTGGTCTGAAATTCGAAGCATCTATAAGATTACCCTTTTTTGGAACAGGGCAAATATTTATTTGTTTCCAGTGATCAGGGAATTGTCCAGATTCGATCACTTTTCTGAAAAGCGTTTCAAAGAAAATTGAGAGTGGATCATTCAGATGTTTGATCAACGGAACTGGAATTTTGTCGAAGCCCGGGCCTTTCTTATTGTATTGGGAGGCAATTATGCGAGAGATTTGCGAAGTGCTAAAATGAAAGGCCAAATGCTCTTGGGAGAAACACGATAGATCAGCAGGAGCAGTGAGGGGAGGATGAACATTCAGCTGTAGGCTGAAAGTTGTATAATTGAAGAATTTTGGCGTGAGGGATCAAAATGTTTTGTGAAATTAGTCTGGAAAGAGTCCACAAATAGATTAGCTTTTTCAACATTTTCAATGATCAAGGAACCATCAGATCTAGCAAGAACAGGAATTGACGAAGATCCCTTCCTCCTCTGCCTCATATAGTTCCAAAAAGATTGTCCAAATGGTGTATTTACACAATTATCAATAAAATTAGAAAATAGATTATTGTTCAAGTTGAATGCGTCCTCTCTGGCGACTGCATATCTTTCCCAGTTGTGTGATGTGGGGAAACGGCAAGCTGTTTTGAACCGGCGGCGCTTTAGCGAGACGAGTTTTTTCAGTTTTTGAGTCACCCAAGGGCATCTGACATCTTGAACTTTTCTACGCACAGGTATGGCGTCAAGGATATATGTGAGAATCTTGTAGAGATAACCCCACAACTCATCACTGTTGGCAGAGTGGTAATTATGAAAAAAGTCCGGATAGGCATTTACCAGGGAAAATCTAAGCATGTTCCAATCTGCAAGATCATATTGGAGTGATTGTTTTATACGCTAAAATTTCTCCGTATTGGTTGATGGTAGAGGAAAGGAGAGGGATATTGAGACAGCCATGTGATCGGCAACGCCGGGAATAACCCTGACGTTGCTGTTTTCTAGGTCAAAATTAATAAAGTAAAGATCAAGCGTATTTGAGGTGCCGTTTCTGCTGAATCGAGTCGGTTCACGAACTAATTGCAGAAGACCGGCATCTTCAGTGAGGCTTAAGAATTCGGATTCGGTTGCAGAAGTTCTAAAATTAGTTGGGCTATTCCAATTGATACCAGGAAGATTAAAGTCGCCTGAGAGGATGAGTTCGGCCCGGCCAGCAGATTTACCACCATTTGTGTGATTTTGGAGATTTATGTCAAGAACCCTCAGTAGGCAGTTTCGAAATTCTATCACAGCGTCAAGTCCTGCCGTTGGGGACATAAAGCACAACCAAGAATAAACTTTTTCCCAGCCAGATTAATTTGGCACCATACAACCTCGATGACCCCTCCAAATGCAAAATTGTAATCAACTGGCAATGGCGAGCTACAGATGCCGTCATTGACAGCGATAATGGCACCACCGCCCCTGGCTGGGTCACCTGTGGGAGGCGATGGACGGTCGGATTTTATTTCTTTCTGTGTTAGATCTTCTGATGGATTGTCCGAGAGAAGAGATTTTCATTCAAGTTGCATACGAGTATTAAAGACAGAGACAGAAAACTTTTATTCGGGCATTCTTCATCTCTGTTGAATGAGGACCAACTCAGCTGCGATGGCCCTTACGTAAGTGGAATATGAATGGAGCCTGAGGGGAACCTGAGGGCCAACTCTGTCGCTATACGGCAATGTGATCGTGTGATTTTGGCTAAACCAGATGGTGCTTGCCAAGCTAGTTGGTTCTTCAGAAGCTATATTTGAATAGGCACCTTTTATCACATGAATTGTATTCGTAGATTGGCATGTAGGTGTGAACGGTGTTTGCACTCAGAAAAGTTTGCTCAATATGAATGAATGAATACATAAATGCATTTGGTGGATTCATCCTTCTTTGATCCATAACTGCGATTCGACCCAAATTTCAAATCCAAATTGTACGCACAAAACATGGCAACTCTGCTTATTTTTTAGGAATGTAACACTTTTGTTCTATTTTGGCAAACTTCAATTTGTTGCATGTTTCGGTTGTGGCTTCAACACAGTGGTTTTTCGTGTTTTTTCGGCATGCATTCGTCAAATTTCTTGGAATTGAGGCAGTGGCGGATCCAGCCTTTCTCCAAGGAGGCCGCTTGGCGCATAGAGGCCGGGGGGTCTGGGGACGGGAGCCCCCTAGTTTAGGGGGGTCTGGGGTGTTCCTGGGGGCACTGGGGGCAAAGTCCCTAGCAGTGGGGTTTTGGGGTGTCCTGGAAAAGCTAGAGCTTTTTGACAAATTTGGGTTCTTCAAATGGCATCCTGAGACATTGAAAGTCACATTTCTCCTGCAATGTGGCCGGGACCGTGTGGCTATCAGCCCCACTATGCTTATGCATATGGGCATCCCTGTTTGGGCACCTTGGCAGGGGGCCTGGGGAGGATACAGAGGTCGAAAATCTTTTGATTTCGGAGCATTGTTTCGGGCAAACTTCAAACTAGCCAAACGGATCAACCTGTTTTCAACTTTCAATAAGTGGAGGGTGGTCCATGTCAGCAAAAATAATGTCTCAACAGTTGTTTCAAACTTTGAAAAAATGTCTCATTGTCAATAATCTGGTCATGCTGCGTCACTGCACTCCACTCTCCAGATGAGAAAATGGCGGAAAACGGACTTTCTGAGATTTTACTTTTTTCTGTAGCACCCTAGACGGTTTAGAGTGCAAATAAATTGTTCCACTTGGTTTGGTATCACAATTTGCCCATCCCTGGAAAAATCTGTTGGACAGCCCTCACTTCCGTGTCCATTTGTCAGAATGTGGGAAAAAGTTTTCTGCTGAAACATTTTTTTCTTTGCAAACCAAATTGCAAATCTCCCGCTGTGATGAACATTCCTTTTGCCAGAAACTGGAGTTCTCATGACAAGCCAACTGCCATAAATTCCGTCTTAAAAATAACGATCATTTCGACATCTCGCTCGACTTGAAACCATTTAGTATTTATAGATCCATGTCTGCCAGTGGTCTAATTCATTTGAATTGGAATTAGCTTTGCTGAGTACCTACTGGGCACGGTGACGGCTAATAAACAAATCTTTATTCGAAAATAGTTCCAAGATTTGGAACTTTTCACTTTGAAGAAAAGTAACACATTTTTGGTCCGCTTTTGTCTCACACTTATGGTCTGCTTTTTGTCTTTTCTCAAATCTTTCTCAGCTATCCTTGAGTGCACCCGAAATCTGAATGTGGACAGATTTACGATCTGTAGGAGCACAAAAAATCTGGGGAAGTGACAAGCAGAAAACATAATTTTGCCCTTAATGACTTTTCTTTGGTCCAGCAGAGGATTTTGAACAGCTACCTATAATTGCTTTTGCGCGTCCAAAGCCATTTCTTAAAGGAGCGAAGCTGAAAGTCGGGTCCTTGCTGTCACAAATTTGAAGGGACGAAGCATCTGGTTTCACTTTTCACGCCTGCATCTTCAGCAAGATTTTGAGCGTCTGTTTTTTCAGGTGGACATAACGCATAAGGAGAGTTCGGTGTGGTTTTCGCGGCACTTTTGTTGACACCTCACCAATTTGGCCATTTTTCAGCCAGGAGTGGGTAGACATGTGTAGGAGTAAATTGCAGGAGGCAGCAGACGGAGATCACCCAACAAGTGCATTGATTTTTGTATATTTTGTCCTGTATAGACATCAAACGTGCTGTGTATAACCTTTCAACGTCATAACTTACAAGGCATCCTGCTAAGATGAGGCTGTGCATTCCCCTTCAAAGACCAGTCTCGACTCTGACTTCACCCACCTTGAGGAATTCCTCGAGAAAAAGTGGTTTGTGGCATCTCGTACATCTCAAATGGCTCCTTTCTCCTAGGCTTTTAGGAGAAGTCAATTTTTATGGGTTCGATGTGAAAATCGGTATATTGATGCGCAGCTGCTGAGACAAACCGTTGTTTGTAGGATCATTTTTCTTTTGGTTGGCTTTTCCAGAGTCGCAGCACACATCATATCATGAAGGTCTCAAATTTTGCCTCAACTGCAGATTTGCCCTTGAAACAGAAAGTATATTGAGCTAGTCAACTGTTTGGGCATCTATCCCGATCCGTCACCATGAACCTTGCATCACCAGGTGAACTCGACTTTTTTTTTTATTTGTTAATATTTTTCCCCAAACTTTTTATGAGTGAAAAGGGTTAAAATGGTGAGCCTTTCGACCTGGTACCAAATTCCTGTCTCCATATTTAAGCCTGTGAGGCACGCTAAAGGCCAAAAAGTGTAGCGGTCAGAAAAGTTCTTGTAAATTCGCCATTTTTTGAGCTACAGGGGCCAAATTGTTCATGGTTGTACAGATGCCTTGGGACTCAAAATTTACCGTTCAGATTTTTGGTACGTATTTCTGGGGCCGATATACCAGCTTTTAAGTTCGCGCGATAGAAAATCGGTCAGCGTCAAAAGTGATTGATGCTCAATATCTCGTTAGTTAATGGACATAGGCACAATCTGAACGGTAAAACAAAAGTCAATAAATCAAAGATACACCATGCAAAATTTGACCTCTGTAGCTCAAAAATGGCCTAGTTGCAACGTTTGAAAGACAAAAAATGTATGCGTAATTAAATTTGCGGCAAACGTGAAAAACGTATAGGAGTAAAATTGTATATGCCGCCAAGTATAGACCGCCAAGTTTCAAAATGCGATATCTCGGGAACCATAAGAGCTAGAGGGCTGATTTTTGGCTTGAAATGTTCAGCACAGTGGGAACTTTAAGGTCAAGATGAAACCTAAAAATGGATTTTTTATGAAAAATCCATTTTTTCACCGGGTGAGCCCCCTTTAAGCTGTCATACCAATAGCGACAGATCGGACACGTTTAAGATAATGACGGTTTTCTTGAAGCCAAAAAGGCATGAAATTCAGCCAGGGATGGTGTCGTTCGGAGCAGCAAAAAAAATGATGTGGAAAACGTTTTCTATCATAAATCTCGACTGATTTACTATGCACATCACGGTCCAATCCCTCAAACACCAAAATGGATTTGTTTCGAGGCGCATGGAAGGCATTGACATTTGAAAAGAGCAGCTGTGCTTAACTTCCACAACAAATTGAAAAAAGACAATTTTAAAAGAGGGAACGTTTGATGGAAACCTCCAATTCCAACGGCAGTTCCAATTTCGGACTTCCAACTTCGGACTACAGCCGAGATCGCAGGTCATAATTCAGGTGCAGCAGAAAATGCCAACTTGGAAGATGATGATCCGTCAATTGCGTTGAAGATGTTGTGAAGGACACAACGAAATCGAACCGCTTCATGAGTCACAAAATTTTGAGTTGCAAAAAATCAAAATTTAGAATTGTAAAGGCGAAATTTGGAGAGCGGACTTGGAATTTCAAGCTGAAAATCAAAATTCTGAATTATTACCCAAGTCGAAATTCCGAGATCCAAAGTCGAAATTTAGTTTCAAAGTCAAAATATCGAGATATGAAGTCGAAAGTTAAAGTTGCAAGATGGAACTTTCGAGCATCGAAGTTGAAATTCGAAGATGCAAAGTCAAAATTTCGAGTTGAAGTTAAATTTCGAGTTTTTTTTTTTGGCATGACTTATTCACTTCCATGCTGAGGCAGTTTGCACATTGTCAGAGCAAACACAATTTCCTTTTTTCGCATTGTCGTGACACTGAAAAGAGAGAATCCACATCGTTTTTGTGGTGGCAAAATTTAAGGTTCTTGCACTTTGGTCGTCCGTCACCCACCTGTCCATCGGCTGCAGGAGCTGGAGTTGAATCTGATTACATTTTGAACAGCCAATTTTGGGGACGTTTTGTGGACGAAATGGGTGGACAGCTAGCAGGTTGACAGCAATCAATGGGCAGATGCCAAGCAGTAGGTTCGCAATAAGCAATAGATCATGAGGATAGGTCGTCAGGTTTGGTTAGCTTCAAATAAAAAAATGACAAAGAAATCACAAATCACGTCTGTAAGCTTGTCTTCCTCTACAAGCACAGTCAGGAACACGAAGTTTTGCCAGCAAAAAATTAGGGGCGGGGCCCCCCTGGACCAAAAAATTGCAAAGAGCCCCACGCTGGCACAGTTACGCCACTGTCTGAAACCCATAAAAAGGTCACCAGGATAAAAAAAACGTGGGCCCAACCAAGTGGTCATGCACAGTGCAGACTGGCGTGGGTGATAGATAAGTTCAACTGAACAAGCGAGGAGCTCACAATCAAACCTGACTGCAAATGCAACTGTAGCCACATTTTTCCAGCAGAGCTTTGAATGGACTTGCAGTTCAAATTATCTGCATAAACTTGTTTCAGGTTTATGCATCGTGTTCCGTTCTTTTTTTTATTTTTTTTTTTTTCTAGAGACAGCTTTGTTTCATGAGTACATGGGTTCACGATTCCACCAATTAATCAGAACGATGACAAAGCTTCCTCAAACAGGTAACCGAGTTCCTGAGGGATGGCACCTTTGATCGCAGCCACAGCCCCGGGAAAGTTCACACCAATGATGCAGACGAAAATGCATGTTTCGAGCATACAGTCTCATTCAAAAGTAACTTCCTGCACTAGTAGAACGCGGCCAGAAAAGATCAGAAAAAGAAAACAACATTTTGTAACCAGCGACAAGGTTCAATGCCACTTCTATATTTTTCATATTTTTCTCCTTTTATTATTACAATTTCAATTTCAATGATAATAATATTTTATTGCTATTATATTTTCCTGCTTTTATAAACTCATCTCTGATACTCTTTCTTTACTTTACATACAATAATTATCAACAATGTTTTCAATTCAAATTCAAATCGGAGCATTCCAAAGCACGCTTTTCATCCAACAAGATGTATAAACATGCGTGTTTAAGGTTTCAATTAGCAAAATACATAATCTTCAAGATAAGACAGCTCCTATTCATACATGCCTGATATTCATGGACACAACCGTGCATTTTATAAATGCAAAACAATTGGATCAGGCTGGCAACAACAATGACAATTGCAATCAAAATTTTTGACCAGGTGTTTCACAGGTTTACGGGTGTGCATCCGACAAGCAGCCGTATTGTCACCAATGTCACTTGCACTTTGCTTCAATTCAATAGCCAATTCAGTGGAGAGACGTGAAAGGGAAATTTCATTTCTGTGCAGCGAGAGTGCTACTCCTTCTCCATTGTTGCAGAGGATGCATTCATCCAACCGCTGAATTAGCTGTTAAGTTAAAGCAGTCACTTAGTGACTGAGTAAACACGGCTCCACATATGACCCAAAATAAGGCTTGTGAGCTACAACTCGTGTGATGTCTGGGATGGAACGTCGCAGAGTTTGTCATCTAATTTCCACTAAGCTAAAGCCAAGAATAATGCCAAATAATAAAAAGAATGATCTTTCGATCATTCCAAAGAACTCATAACAAGCCTGGCCTTTGAAGAATATTAGGCAAACTTTTGATCACCATTGTGATCTCTTAGGCAAGACGTCTTAGGCAAGAAAAAAGTACTCATCAGAGTGGGGTGGGGCTTTAACTAAACACTAAAACTACAATTGAACAAAGGTTGCTTGGCGTTTCTTTGTGTGCCTGTGTCTTGTTTCTCTCTCACGACAGACAGATGTGACACAGGTCGTTTTTCATTGATAGGCATGCACTCTACTTTGATGAGAAGATTTTTTTCGTGCAGAGATTTCCTGAAGTTGCTTTCTGTGGTTGTTTTTCGTACTGGTGTTTCAGATAATGTGACGACAAATGCAGGTACTCCTACTGACGTGGGCTTTTTTTGCCAGGCAAAACAACTCATAAATCCAGCTTTGAATATTTCCCCAAAACTCTACGGAATGATGCCTGCAGTGAAATTACACCCTTCTACAAATGGTGCATGGTTATGGGAGTGCCAGAAACGAAAAAAAAAATCAAAGAATTTTACAGCCAATAACGAGAATTCTACTCATCAAAATAAGATGTCATAGCTGTGATATTTTCTGTTTTTATTTTTTATGATAACAGGACAAAAATAGCTGGCAAGTTCAACCAAATTTAATTAAACAGATTCAGCCCTCAAACAGAGGAACACCCTGTGCCATGCTGAGAAGGGCTGTAGAATTTCCAAGCTTTAAAAAAAGTATGCAATCCAAACGTTGTTTTGCATATCCAGCTTGCACATGAAAAAGGCCTTTTCTGAGGACATGCCCAATGTACTTCGTATTCGCAGACAAGAATTGTTGCACACAAAAGTTGTGTTTTGCACTGAAAATAACATCAAGCAAGCCACACACGAGAAACATTTTGGAATGTCCGTTCTAGCCTAAAGCAATGCTGAAACTTTGGGAATTTCTTGAGCATTAAAATGCCAAGACTTTCTTCAAACTGTAGCAACAATTGACAAAGTTTCTTCAGAGAGTCAATTTCTTACCATTTCAGGAGATTCGGGAAATTGCAAATATGGAAACTGCACTCACAAAATCAGCTTCGTTCCATCAAACCGCCACTTTGGAATCTTTCTGAAAAGAACACCACACAGACGATGAAATGCTAACATGACAAAGTGAGTGACTGGAATAAAATACTGTTCTGGTTCTTGACATTCAGCCTTTGTGGAAACTCAGCACAACATGGCAGAGGGCCAGATTGAATGGTTGAAAAATAATGCCTTTCCTCACTCTCTCGACCACCAACCACACCCATGGCAGCAGAGTACATCAGACAGGACTGATCTAATTAATGTTAAATTAGCAACCGCAGCCTTGATGTCAAACTAGCAGCCACAACGTGCGTCAATGTCAAACTGGCAACCGCAATGTCAATGTCGAGCAGGTAGCGAGAATGAATCAGGCAGCAACAACCTTGATGTCAAACCACATCCACAACTTATGTCAACATCAAACTACTGTAGATGCCACAATGTCAACGTGAAACCAGCTGCCATGCCAATGTCGATGTCAAACCAGTTGCCGCATGAAGTAGCACACATTCGGAATAAAACTTATAACTTTCTTTCATGGCTAACCAAATGAGAACGAACTGGTTTTAGCCAGCCGCTTACGCTCTGATTTTGGTGCAAGGACCCTCGTTTTACGCACGTCGCACGTTTTACCATTTTGTTTTATAAAACCATTTACCAAACCGTTTTATAAAACCATTTTTATAAAACCACCTGGGTTTACCATTAGCAATCTTCCATTGGTGGAGGGGGTCCTCAGTGCCGTGCCGTGCCGTGCCGTTTCATCCTGTCTCCCCAGAAGAGACTCCCCCAAGAAGTATTCCTGGGAATTGCTGCGACCACCGTGGGTTTGTAATAAGATCAATGCATCCTGGGTGATTCCGATCGAAACAGGCTCAACTTTATACATCCAGCCACGACGAAGATCCACAGTCTTCTAAAGGTATGAACGTGATAACGAGTTTGCGACATCGAAGCCGGTTGCCGGCAGTTCCACTACGAATACCATAAATGATGTCCCACTTGCGAAGCCACCTGAGGCAGGCAGAGGGGAGGAAAGGCATCAATGAATCCATTTTTTATGGATCTGACAAAAGAAGCTGCGAAAGAGCTGAAATGTCGCATGATATTCAATTTTCATCAAATGAACAGGTACTTTTTTAAAAATATAGAGCTACTGGCTTCTCTTTTAAACAATTTCAAATCTTTTAACAACATTTCATTATTCATTTCATAACAAACAAATCAAGTGTATTTCCAAGACATTATTTCTAAGACAATATTACTCTTCCGCTGTATACAGACTCTGAAAAAAATTGAAAAGAAACGCAGGCAAAATAAAAAGGGGTATGCTTTCAAAGTTTATGATAAAGGGGGGACGGCTTGTCAAGTTTCACCCTTGGCATGTCAACAGCATTTCGACTTCCAAGAAACGGCAAATCAACAGAACACTGTTGCATGATGTTTACATTTATGCAATTGCAACATCAACGATCGGAGTCTTCATTCATGAGAAACGGAAGAGAACAGAAATCAGTTTGGAATAAACAAGAATTTGATTTTCATTTCATTTGTATGTACAAAAATACACAATTATTATTTTTATAATTACACAAAAGGCAATTCAATTTCACTCAACAATTACAATGAAAAAAAAAAGAAAATGGAAGGTAAAGTGTAATGGGGTGTCTCAGCAGAACCACTGCAGGCAAGGAACCCAGGGTGTTGAGTAAAGGTGGGGCATAATTGATAGGGTGCATTAATCGAAATTAATCAGTGACTAAATGCACTCTGACCCCCCATTTTCATGATAGAGCCCCCCACAGTATTGTTGTATAGTGTGGTAATATTATTGTATAGTGTTGCCATAGAAACTGACGATATTGGGGGGCATAACCTGGAAATGGGGTCGGAGAACATTTTATCACTGGACCATTTATTTTTAGTTTGTTCTGAACAACTTCTGTACAAAAATGGGAGTTGTACGACAAAATCAATTTTCCCCTACGGCCCCAAAGACTCCTTTTAGGACCCAATGGGGCCGAGAAGGCTGAACTCAATTCCCATTTTTTGCAGTGGAGGTCTTCTGAAGAAACTGAAAATAATTGGTTCTGTGACAAAATGTATTTTGTCAGCGGACCATTTGTCATTTTGTCCCATTTACAAGATATGACCCCCAAAAACTTCAGTTGCCATGGCAAAAGTTCTCTGGGAGGGGGCTATATCTACGGGGGTCGGAACACATTTCGTCACTGATTAATTTCAATTCATATGATCAGCAACACTCGCTATCAATTATGCCCCATCTTTAGTTAACACCCTTCGTTTCATTTGTCACCGAATTCTCATCTTGTTTTGATGCTGTTTTCACCTATCGTCATTTTTCACAGAATTTATTTGGACACGCAAAACCAATGCATTGACCTAACTATTTTCTCGTGGATAACCCCAGCAACGTGATGCAGGCGGCCATCTGTTCCGAGATTTAATCGAACCCCATGCCTCTTTTATCAGCCTTTGTGAAAATGATTGAATCAGCTCTGAACCGTAAACAACTATTTCCATGCATCTGCGTAGATCTTTTTAGGTCACTCATTGATTGACCAGTGATAATGCAGAGAGTACACCTCACTGATTAGTCACAGAGTACTGTTTTGAGATGTCTCAAAAGAGATGCCACAACCAATTGCAGCTACCAGCTAACCTTTTGTTGCCTTTTGTGGTTTGAAAGTTCATTTCAACAATTCAGGAAAATGCAGCATTTCTGACGTGATGAAAGAGATGCGGAACGACAAAGATAATGAAGACGGAACAAAAAAAAAAAACGAAAACAAAACAACCTTTCCATGTCAAAAGAGGACAAAACAACTTCCGATAACAGAAGCAGAGCAGTTTTTAAACAGCAAATAAAAAATCAACGAAAAAACATGGAAATGTGATTCAAGTGGAGAAAACATAAAAAAAAAACTTGAATGAGTTAAAAAAAGACATTGCGGCCCGTGGCAAAAAAAAACAGATCTGACTGCAAACCGATGACAATTGCAATGGTGAGGTACTCTCCATGGGAAAGAAACCGGCAATGTTTTACCAATTTACGTCTAAACTCTAGAAGAAAGACAGATGGCAGTGGCCGAACCACATCCCTCTCAACTTTTTCCGGCCCACTTGCCGTTGCAAATTATAAGCAACATTTGCCTTCCTTTCATGAGCGCATTAGTTAAACCGATGGTACAATTCAGACCTCCACAAAATATCTATCAAATTATCATCAGCAGTCAGCAGTGGGAGGGAACTGCTAACTGAAACGACAGCAATGATTCTATTCGTTTGAGAATTACCAACGAAGACAGAAGTAAGATGATAATTTCAATGACAAAATAGTCATCCTACCAGATGAATTGAACAAACGTTTCCTTCTCCAAGTGGGTTTTTTTTCGGGTTGAATGAGGGGAGGCGCCGTCTATTAGTCGAAATTCCAAATCTGGCAAGAAGTGAGGTTCTGGTAGACATAACAAACGTTTCGACTCCTATCTCGCAAGAAGGGTGATCTGGTAAATATACGCTCAATGCCATTCGGAGACCGGATGGACAGATTCTGCAAGCACAGCCAAGCAAAGTTTCACAATTTCATCAGGTTTCTCCACTTTTGAAAATGAGAATCTTGAAATGAAAAATATCGGCAAAAATGTCCAATTCCATACGAATTATTTCAGATGCGTCGAACATACAAAAAAGAAAACATCTTTCCGGGTCAAAAAAAATTAAATCGAAAAATAGTCAGTGGTAATCAAAATTAGATTGGGTGGGGAGAGCTCGGCAAGAGAAGAAACAAAAAATTAGATGCGAAAAAACTGCAAAATGACATTCAATCAATAAAAAAAGATAAAACAAAATAAACGATGCCTTCATGGACGTTTGAAATAAAAAAGTCACAAAACGGTGATGAATTTCCCACGTTTCCATCGCAAGCAGAAAATGCAGCACTGTGACACTGCAAGTAACACCCATTGGTAAATAACACCAAAAACCCATTCTGAAGACGTGACCTGGGCGATCTGGCCGAGACTCGAATTGAGTTATTGCTGTTTTGTTCTTTGATGAGATGGCAGCAATCAACAAAACAGCATTGAGTTAAGTCGAATCTCAGCAAAGTCATGTTTTAATCGTATCATTGGCCATTTAGAAGTCGAATTTGATGCTCACCTTTCAACACAATTCATCCAAACACATTCATCCAATAGACCGACCCCATGATTTTTCCACGAAACACAAACCCTGAGTGAGCTCAAGATAGCCCCAAATAATTGGAATTGCAAAATAACAATAATTGCAGAATTTTGGCCATTTCGCAAAACCTTCCAATGTTTTGAAAAATGCATACCTGTCCACGATAAGCCAATATAACGAAGTTTTCAGAAAATGAAAAAAAGAAATAATGAGATCAAAAAAGACAGCATTCTATTCACCTTCGCCGGCATGAAACATTCCCAATGCACCCATCCTGCATTTTTTTTCTGCCCGGATGGTAAATTGGCTGCGAAAAACCTCAAAAATGAAGCAAAGACAGCAAAGCAAGAGGTGAAAGCATGAAAGTGATGAACCGATGGATACAAAAAAAAAAAAAAAACAGAAAAAACTGGTCAACCGAGACATGAAATTAGAGGTGTCATAATTCATAAAATACAAATGCCAAATGGTATTTCAAAAGAGGACAAGCAAAGCAAAACAACTAGCCAAAGATGGTGAGACCGAGATCCCCTCCGCTCAACTGAACCGTCAGAGCCCATCCTCCTCCTCAGATATGACTTTCAAGGACGGGTAAATCTGCCGGCGTGCCGCCTCGCTCTGCCGCATCGCTGTTCAATTCCTCAGATTCCTTCTGCCGCCTGACCATCTCCCGGTGCACGAGAAAGAGCATAATCTCCGGTGAACTCCTCCGGAGTGATCTGGCCTTCCACCTATACCTCGTCGGGCCTTTGACTGGCTGCACATTTGGACCTGTGGTCGTCGTATTGCTGGTCGTGGTGTTTCCGCTGTATGCATTGCATTGACAGAGGCAGGTCGGTGGCCCAATGGCAATCATGTCAACAGCAATTGATGACCCGCCGACAGTATGCCTTCTCCTCAATCCCTTCTTCCGGTATCTGTTGTTAGTTCCCATCTTGTTGTCCTTAAGAAGGCGTCGGTCGCCGTCCAGACCACAGTCACCGATCTTTTTGCACTCGACAAGTGAGACGGCAGCATCCAATGACTTCCCGATGCTCCCTTGCTCCAGCTGCTGCCTCAATCGGTCTGCTTCCTTCAAGCTGTTGTTTGACTCAGTCTTCTCGGTCTTTGTCAGAGGTGGAGGATGGCACTGGAAAATAAAAACAATTAAGTTGTCTGTCTCTATCACGAACTGAATAGAAGCAGTTCTAGAATTGTGAGGTATCACGCACATCTCTTAAATCAGTCCATGCATCTTACCCCAGAGTTTGTTTCAAAGTACATTTATGCAGTGTCTGGACAACTTCAGCCTCTGCCGCTCGCAACCGACTTTGTTCTTATTTTTCAAACCATTTCGGTGAGCATTTACCATTTCGGCCAGCATCATTGTGACAATTTTTGGATGCCAAAGGGTTAAGATTTTCAACTGAGTCTTGCAATGAGACCAGACGTGAACCAGTGAGAATTTATTTAGAAAACGATGCTTCCAGGAGCAGAGCCCAAGCCAGTTAAACAAGGTCTAGGGGTAAGTACTTCAGAAGTGCAAGCACTTGATTTTCTTTCAATCGCCCTATTTTGTGGTCTTTTTTGGCCGGCAAACGGAATGCAAACTACCAAATACAAAGCAGCGAATATTTGTTCAACATCTCCTATTCTCAAAGATTGGTACACAGACAGTGAGTGAAGAGTAATTCGGTGCATTCCGAAATACCACATTTGGCTGCCTTCACCGATTCAAGTAAAACAATTTAAAATTAACAAAAAAGGTTCACTTTTTTGAAAAAGGAAAGATAGATAGAAACCTTTGTCTGGGTTTCCAAAAGAAAAAAAGAGACAAAAAAGAACAAATGTGGCCTTCAGGCCAGTCGAAAAAGCAATGTTATGCAAAATTCTCAATCGTATTCGCCACGCATTCATTCATGCACACACGAATGCAGACGATGGCCAAGCAAAAAAACATAATGAAATTTTAGATACAGGGAATTTTACATGCATCAGAGAAAAAGCACCGCAAATTCAGTCGTGAAGTGAAGTCACATTAATTAAGAGATGTTCTCTGAGAGTGGGAACACCAGCATCACCATTAAAAAGAAAAGAAAAAGAAAAGAAAGTGCACTGCTGTAAAAATATGCGGCTGACTTAAGGGGGGGGGGCAACCCAAAGTTGAAAATTTTTTTGCCAAATTTTGCATGTCTGGTTTTTATTGCGTTCTCATGGAGAATTTTCTGAGGAATTCGATGCAAAAAAACCAGAGGTCAATATCTCAATCCATTTTCAAATGAGAGACTTTTTTCGAACAGCAGAACATAGGATTTTTGCTCTTTTGTCCTTTTCGTAAAATGCTTATTTATCGCAAATCGCTTTTCGCCTGCCTTTTTAAGCTTTCGAATGCTCTATCTCAGCCATTTGACAAGATAAAAAGGCCAAATTTTGCATACTGGCGTAGTTTTTTGTCAGAAATGGAGTGACAGAGCCGGAATTTTGATATTTTCAATCTGTTTCCACTTTTTTTGGCATTCATCTTCCCAAGTGCATTGCTTCTTAAAATACAAGTCTCGCAAGGAACCATTTCAAAAGTTTTTGGTCAAAAATGAAAAAAACTGGCTCTGTCACTCCACTTTTGGCACCTTTTGGAAGAGTTTGGTGCAAACTGAAGTTAAATAAGACCTACCGTTACAATACAGGAGTTGCGCAAAGTTCCGCGTAATGATTTTTACTAAAACATGAATAACTCTGGAACCACTTAAGATACAGAGGTGAAATTTCACACACAAACTTCCTTCATCTAACACCAAATGTGTGCAAAAATTGGCTGCAATCGAATAATAAATACCGAAGTTAGTAATTTTGGGTTGGCCCCCCCCCTTAAAATGTGGCTGATAGGAGAGAGAAAAAAACAATACACAAGGTAGCCCGAAAGTCTTTGGCCAGAGGAAAATTGAAAATTTGCTGTGTTTAACATATTTTGTGATCTGAAACGTGTTCCAGCTCTGAAAAAAACAACAACAAATAAAAACAAGAAAAACAGCCAGTCAAAAAGCAGAGGAAAGAGCTAATTCAAAAACCATGATAATAATCGTTATTCTTACCCCAAGATAACACTTCAACAAGCAGCATAAATTCGATCCGTTCTTCAGGTGATCAACAACACCGTTGAATGAATTGGGACTTTGTAGTCCAACGTCAAATCTGACTCTACCATTTGGCTTCTCTTCTGACAGGCAGGAGGGAGGAGACTCTTCTGCATCCTTATCCTGTTTTCTACGATCCGACAAGTTGCCACAATCGGCCGAGGCTTTCCCGGCAGAGGTGGAATGATAATTGTTATTATCACGAAGCAGGTGCAGTCTGTTGTCGAATGTTGTCGTCAGGGCTGTGAGAAGGTCTTCTTCATCATCTGTGCAATTACGACCTGAAAGGGAAATGACAAAGAAAAAGCTGGACTTCAGTATCTGAAACTGATAAATAAAATAACCCAGCTTAAGTGAAAAGAGCTCACAAACAACCGTGCACATTCATCTTGATCTTTTCCGTGAAAAAAAAAAAAACTCACGTCAACATCGCTGTGAACAAATAGCTCGAGCCATCATTGTTACGTGGTTAATGGTTAACCTTTTTTTCTGTTCTGCACTGATAATTTGCCTCTGAATCCCTCACAAATTGATGCACCACAAATTGCAGATCTTCATGCTGTAAACGACTGTGAATAAGGTGCTAACGAATCAATATGTTTTCTTAACCAATGTAATTGTAATCTTCCCGAGTTGGAAGGTTCAAGGTGCTGAAAAGTGATGGCAGATGTGGGCAAATCGCATCCGCTGCCGGTTTTGCAAATTACTTTTGACCCACCATTCCCTAATGAACACGACTCTCATGATGTTTTGTTTAGCAATTAAAAATGAAAATGTGCAAAATGATTTTCAAAACTTTTTGGGCAATTTAAAGTTTAATCCCCCTTCGGGAAATATGCATGGACAGGCAGGCGACACCCATGGGAGCGGCACAAAATCATATTTTCAAAAGTCAAAACT
Organism: Sinentomon sp. SZTP_YWyxl; assembly: GCA_030068105.1. Classification (NCBI taxonomy): domain Eukaryota; kingdom Metazoa; phylum Arthropoda; class Protura; order Sinentomata; family Sinentomidae; genus Sinentomon; species Sinentomon sp. SZTP_YWyxl. The sequence continues at coordinate 21,121 of JASGXE010012556.1, forward strand.
AGGGACTGACCGATATGGCTTTTTTCCGATAATACCGGTATACCGATAATCTTTAATACCGATAAATGCCGATAACCGATAGTTTATTTCCCAAAATTTTGGCAAAGACAAGTAAGAGCAGGCCTGGGTATTTGCTCCAACCTTTGCATTGATTTGGATCCCAAGGGTGATCCGACGTGTGGTGTGAACAGGAAAAAGAGCATTTGTCATGGGAACTGGGAAAGTTTGCGCCAGTGCATAATATCGGGGGAGGGATGGACAAAGAAAATAGGATTCTGACCATGCCGAAAGAAAATATGTATCATTAATTATTTATCCATTCCTGGCCCTGCGCCAAAGATTTGGGCATTTCATGATAACTGCAGCACTTTGTCCATGTCGCCATTTCGACTTTTCCCACCAAAAATCGTCTGGAAAAAAAGAAAGCTGAAATTTTATGGGAAAATAAGTGGGTTTGAGTGGGTCTGTTTTGGCTGTGCGCGGGTGAGTTCATGGTTTCTGTGTGCAAATCTCTTTTAGCAGGGCAAAGTTGTGGGTGGGTCTTTTTTAGCTGTGCGCACATGTGTTCGTGTTTTGTACGAGCACCGAAACATGATGCTTCAAGGTGGCAGTTTTCGTCAACTTGATCCGAAGTCCACATGGTATGGGCTTCTGATTGTCAGAAGTTGGAGTTTGCTGGGCATTTCCTTTCGGGCACAACTGCAAGCAGCTTTTTTTTTTTTTGAAAGGTGCAAATGAATTATCCCCTGGGTCTGGATGCATGTGCGTATGCGCATGTGGTCTTTTCATCAAAGAAAAAATGCGTCATGTGGCCAGATCTGGCCCCTTTGCGCTGTTCTGCATGCATTTGTTTGCCTCCAATCTCATGATGGGATGCTCGGTTTGTTGGGAATATTTCACCTGCAGAAACAGAAACACAGATTCTTCATTTGGACAATTATGAGCGCCGCAGCTGGCTGCACTGCAGTTCTGTTTGACAAAGGAGGGAATGAGGTTGGGTGAAGGGGGCTTGGCAGGACTTTCATTTTCACACTGACGTGTGGAGACATGGGGAAAATTGTTTAGCGGCACCCGCAAGTTGAAACAAATGAAAAACTCTGACCGGACCGCCACCATAAAATCAAAATAATGTGTTCTCTGACATCACGAAAATGAAAAAACATACCTCTCTTCAAAACAAATAATTATTCCCTTTGAAGAACTCTTTTTTCGATAGTATCGGTATCGGAAATATACCGATATTATTGGAAAAAACCGGAACCGGTATCGGTATCTGTCAGTCCCTAGTCAAAACAATATGCGCAGCCAGCGATGGTGATTCCAACATGACTTCTTTTGACATTTCTCCAAATGGTTCTTTTGGTGCACCTGGAGACATCACGTCTCCCTGATTGACGAGACCCCTCAAGAAGCAGTCCCGGGTACTGATGAGATACCGTGGGTCTGAAACAAAAACATCTTGGATCCTGGTACTATTTGGTACCTGGTAACTTTGACATCCGGCCAAAAGGAAGACCGCCTTCCAAAGATCTGAACACTCATCAGAATACCAACTTGATGACATTCAGATGACCCAAGTGATTTGCACCATGACGTTCCTTGTGTGTCGCATTCTTGGTGACTGACATAACTCTTTCGTCATCAGTCATTACATCTGTGAGGGAGCGATACTCCTGAACCGTCATGCATCAAATTGGTGGGAAGATCTCTATGGCATCCGAGTTTATTTTTTTTTTTTATTCTTTGAGCATGCAATCTCCAGGCTTCCAGGACTTCCACTCAAATTTATGTTGAATTTGTGAGACGAACAAGAATCAAATTCAAATTAAAAGCTTTCAGGAAGCACGTACAACAGCAGCATAAAAACATAAGAATACTGAATATCTGCTCAGAAGCATGAGCACAAAAGCATGCAGATCAAGAAGCAAGAAAATCTTTTTTTCGATTCTCTCGGAGAATGGCCTTTTCGGACAAAACAAGGGGTTAAGGTCAAAATCAGAGTTCGTACTCAATGTTTTCACATCTGAAATGACATTTTGACATCAAAAAATAAAATTTTTGAGGAAATCCATGAAATTTCTATGCCTCCCCCACGCTAAGACTGACGCTTATCTGATATCGCCATGTAAATAAATCTCACCAACAACATAGCACTCAAGGATGCCACGTCCTTGCACGCAGCTTAGGCGTTGACACTCAGCAGATGACCTTTGTGAACTATCGTCTGCTCAGCGTCAGCACACATCGCCATTTCAGAAACGTAATTCATGTAGCTGTTTTTGGACATGGATATCAACGGGTAAATGTCAATTTCTCGTGAATAAATTGTCTCCGAATTTCACACCAAGAAATTTGAAGTGTGTACGTATATGCACAAAAATAAAATGTTCCATCAATCACAAAAAATGGAAATGGTATTCAAAAAATAAAAATGGAATTGGAATGATAAAAAAAAGAAAAAATGAAAAAAAAATGAAAATGGCATTCAAAAAAGCACCACCACTCAATAATTGGATTACGTATAAACGGCTCAATGACTCATTACTTCCGAGTCGTAAGAGCAAAACAAGCCATGCAGAAAAAAAAACACAAAACGAGAGAGACGAACAACTATACCAAGCTGAAAATCTAAAATAAACTGCAAAAATGGCGGTCTACTGCAAAGGAAGTCCTTTACTTTCCATAAAATTCCATAAAATTCCACCAATTTTCAGGTTTTTCATCCAATTGAATTTCCAACCAATTTTCCCTGCCAAATGCATCTATTGGTGGCAAACACTGAATCGACATGAAAAGCAGGGCGACTTGTTCGTTTCTCTCTCCAAACCCTCAACATGCGAAGATCTCACTGCCTGCCAAAATATATCCTTCTATCGTGAAAAGCTACCTTACATTTTGATTTTCAGAGAAAAAAAAGGTCCTCATCAACAACATGAAAAGAAATAAGCAAGAAGCTTTACAGGTAAAATTTGCTGTAAGCTTATGCTAAAAATTTCTAAAAACCAAAAGGCAAAAACACAAATAGCATCATCTAGGCTAGGGAATAGCAGCCATTTTCCGAAAAATAGCAAAACCTGTAAGAACAAAAAAAACAGCACAAACATACAACCTGGCATCTCAAAGCCGCCAAACGATGGCATATCATAATAAAACCGGAACATGCGAAGCCTCACATGAAGGAGTAAAGGTGTTGGGTTGGGGTCACGTGAGTGACTCGAGTAAAGCCACATGTATGATAAACACAAAAACAGCAACACGTCAATATTTTCGCTGCACAAAATCAATCAATCGTTGAACATAGCTCTCACCTGCCCTAACGACAACACCTTCCCGTTAGAGAAAAGGATAGGAAGATAGTTCCAGTTTCGATTTTGACCGAGAACTGCGATCAAAATCAGAAAAGTGGGAAGGTGGGCAGGCTGCATGTCGAAAAATAAAAACATAGAATAAAATACGACAGGACATGGGCAAGATTAATCGAATGACAACAGAATGATTTCAGAGAGCAGACAATCCTCAAATAAGTTGAACCAGCATTTGACGTTTCAACCGAAGACATCAAACCTGTACGTCCATGGTGTGTGATGATGGGTGTGAAAACTAAATATTTTGCCTGCAAACAACCCAAGTTGCGTGAAAAATAAAATAAATGAATGGGGTGGACTCATCTCAGTTTGAGAACGGATTTTTGAGTACAAGAAAAGTTATTGCGAAAAAATGCAAAAGACAATGCGGAGAATTGGTCAGCATGGCCGCTTTTCACACAAGTTCTGCATACCAGGTTCTGTGGTACATAGCTTGATGTGGTTTGCAGCTAGAAAATGGTGGAGGTTGACAGAAAATAAAAACAATAATAATTATGATGACATTTTGTCCCAACACCAAATGATTGATTTTAAAGAAACAGGCATCAATCAATCTGATCAGAGAGGGAGAGAGAGAGAGAAACGTACCATCGCTGTTCCGTGAATGCAGCCTCAGTGAGTCTTCTCTCACTGAATCCAATGAACTACAACGTGAGTTGGAAGAAAGGCGCTTAAACAGAAAAAAGAAGATTTTAAAAAATCACGTTTGCTTGCCGCATTAATGTAATGAAACAAGATATGGCCAATTTTTTGAAACTTTGTCCAATCACACTGTAAATTGTCAAAATTCTAAAGTCAAAAATTAATGAATGCTGCCACAAGAAATAAATAAAAAAATCAACTTCAGAAGCTTTTATTAAAGTCCCACCCGTTTATATCTCCTTCAGTAGCGTTTATGTCATCTTCAATCTTTTCGTTGCGTTATGATATTTTTCTTTTAGAAAAAATCTCTCATCGGCAATGTAATACAGCAGCACATCCTTGCACTCGTATTACAGAACTATCAAATTTGCTGCCACGTAGTGTTGGCGTTAGAATTTTAATGTGATTTGTTGCACAAAATGTAAGCAACTACTAACTTGATGCTATTCAGATCTTGGAACCAATTTGAGGCGTGACATTTTGGGGGTAATGAACCCTCGTTGGCTGAACAAGAACTTCCTAGAGCTCAACAAGAAATTCTAGAGCTCAGTCATTCAGTCAACAAGGGTGTGATATTGATGCCCTCGAAACATCACGGTTCGAAGATCTGAAGTGCAGGTTAATTATACTGTTTAAATCAAAAGTCGCACAAACGATGGAGCCGCAATTTTTGTCATTTGCGCTGTTTAGCGACAACAAAAACATGCCAATGAGTTTCGTTGCTTCCTACCTGCACAGGGTGTACGTAATTTGAATGTTTTAGTTTTCGCCAAATAAGTTGATGCTTTTAAACGTCTCTAGAGGAGGTGTTTGGAGGAGTCACAGCAGACAACGGTCTCAAGTTGAGGAATGAAGGAGGAGTTGAGGACGACGGCGGTCTCAAGTGTGGGATCTTTCTGTCTTATCGAAAAAGCTGAGACAGGATAACCAGAAGTGAGAGGTGTTACCCCCAGATGGTGGGACCAGGAACCCACAATTGGGGAGAATGCGCAGGTGTCACACATTCTCTCATCTCTGGCTGCGTCTGGCTGCCCTCTGTCTTGAGACCCCACAGTCCAGTAAACTCCGAAAATAAACGTCTCAACTCGCATTGTTTGTCAAATTTTTTGTTCATGATTTCGCGATACTTGTCCTCATTGATGTGCCCATTTTCAAGAATGCGCTTCTGCTCATTTTCTTGATGATGTCGGCTGCTGTACAGGACCACTGCTGCAACAATTGCATTTGCAAAAACAAGTCCCGTTACAGGGCTATACCGGATCACCCTGTACGCCATTTCGCCAACTTTGAGCAGTGATCGAAAGCAAAAATGAAAATCATTTTTCCTCGAATCACTGAAAAATTATTCTGCGGGATGCGGTGATAATCACGGCCTGGCAATAAATGCAAGCCAATGCATTTTGCGTCAGGGAAATAAAAAACAGAGCAGCGCACGAGCTGGACGCCCTGTCTTCCATCGTTAGGCTGACTTTTGAATTGTGTATATCTGCGATCATGCAATCTCCAGGTTTCAAAACCTTGCTGAAATTTGTTGCTTTTCTTTATTCTTCGGCACCGTAACAGACACAGCGTATCTTTAATTTCGAGCCACCTTGTGGGCCATTACATTTATGGGCATTTTTTCCACCATTACCCAATTAATGAATTCTGGGGATGTGGGTTTCGATGCTGTTGCAATGTTGCCGGACTCCGGGGGGGAAATGTTCTATTATTCAGAGGTTTTGCCCCCTAACTTATTTGAAAAAAAGGACATGAAAGATATTACTTTAGAGCATGCATAAAATGTCCAGAAAAAGTCCGTTCCATACACTGTAAAAGTGCACAGACAAACAGGTTTCAGAACTCATGAGCAACATCATTGTTAACATAAGAAGACCTGTTCAGGAAGGACACCTTTCTGCTTTCTCTTGTAAGCTGCTTTGTTATCACTAGTGATTCCGAGTCGAAAGCATGAAAACCAGATTTCGGTAGCAGCTTGGAATACCTGCCGACATTAGAGATGAGTCGGAGGAACATCAGGTTCAGAATTCGGAATCGAAATGGAATCGGAACGGAACTTTCGGAATTCCGAAGATCGGAATTGTGCAGAAACTTTCGGAAGTGTGAAAAGTTGGCATTTTTCCTGGTGTTCAAGTTCCGGAGGGTGGAATTGTTCCAAAAAGCAGATTTTTACAAAATCGCCTTTTTCTGAAAGGTCAGAAGGGCCTTTTAATTTAACATCATCGCAATACCAAAAAACACAGAAGAGCCCATAGAGATTCCGATTCTGGCAAAACACCGATTCCGATCGCAGTTCCGATTCCGAATGTTGTTCCGTTTGAGAAAAAACTTCCGATACCAAAAAGTTCCCATTCCGTTCCGACCTTGCAAAGTTCCGACCCGGCTTCAAATTGCGAATAAGTTCTGTTCAGCCCCAGCTGACACTGGACTGGACGAGTTGGCGCCCTTGCTGTGAAAACGAACCCATCCCAAACCATTTTGGCAACTTGAGCGCATGTGAAAATTCTTTCAGACCTGCATTTTTGAAATGGCGGCCGGTATTCCGAACTGCAACCCTCACAACCAACAACCACCACTGCCACAGGCTTTTGTGTTTTGGCACTCAATTCCTGGGGAACGTGAAAGACAGTGCTCTGGGCATTTTTCAGAAATGGGACATTTTGAGTTCATTTCTTAGCCCAATACAACTAAAGACAAGCACCAAGCACAATGATGGCAATTTTTCTACCCCCACTTCAACCCCCAAAATAAGGACCATGCTGGGATAAATTTATGTAAAAAATTTCAAACGAAGAAAACTTACAACAGGTGGTTGGTTTCTAGATTCGGAGAACAAATTGGAGTTGTCACCACTTGCAATGCCATCAGAAGAGGATGGCTTTCCGTTTTCCCTCCCTCCTCCGACCGAGGAAACATCCTCAGATGATTTCCCTCTCCTCAGACCATGAGGTGATGGTGAGGTAGAAGAGGTGGAAGAACGCTTGGATCTAGAGGTCACATGCGGCCGCCTCTGGAGGTTAGATTTTGATTTTGCTGAACCAGGTGAAGCTAACTCTGGGGGAGTGAATTGGGAAGGCCTTGGCAACTCCGGGATGGCTCTTGTTGCAGATCGTTCTGAATCTGGGGAAAAAGAGTGGAAAAACTGCATTTTGTAACTGCCAAAACGAGAAGCCTGAACAATCACAACCCACAGCGGAATGCACAATGCACTCGTGTAAACTTAACAAGCAAGTAGAAATAAAAGGATATTGATAAGACATATTTGTAATTAACCTCTTATCCAGCATTTACTTAGGTATATTTTCAAAGTACGATGTGTTTGGAGACGTAATGTCCTCGTTGCCAGATGCAGGTCGTTTGATCTTAGAAACCTGCACCTGATGTGTTTGGAATTCAGGTGGACACAACATTATGGGGGAGGGTTCCACACCAAAAGGAGGCTTTGCTGGTTCTTCATCGAAGTTCTTTCATATGCTCTTTTATGATTTTTTTGATTTTATGTTTTCCACCTCAACCCGATCTTTAAAATGCATTGTGCTTCCGCATTTTTTAAGACACCAGGCTGGCATTGTGAAGTAATTTTATTCGACTTCATTAAAACTTCGCTCAATGCTGTTTACAAGCAATACAAGCCTTTTTTATAGAGCTCAATTTGGATGCAATTCTCCTGCAAATCGCATCAGTCAAAAATTGCGAGCCTTCCTGTACCTCAAAAATGAAATGAGCTAGAACAAAGTTCCACTAAACATTTAAACAAAGACCTATATAGTCACAGACACAATAATGACGCCCTTTTTGAAGTACCTAAATAGAATCATGGAAGTCAGTGTTGTTTCTGTGACTCTACATGGCTGGTGTCATGGATGCCCCATGCCTTGCAATGGCTGCAGGCATTCTTTCAGGGAGATATACAGCCACAGACGCAATGATGACTTCCATGATCCAATGTGGTTTCAGCACATTGGAACACAATCGATGATAAAATGCATAAATGTTTACCGCGACGCTGATTATCGTGACCCTTTGACCTCTCTGGGTAAAAACAGTTTATTTCATCAGCTTTCAGATTTTTGCATGACAGACAAGTGTTCCTTCATTGACTGAGAAAAGTTTGAAAGATTTGGGTCTGGGGAAAAAATCGTACGGTTTTTGCTTTTGGGGATCCCCCTCATTACGAAATAAGCACCGACCTTCTTCAAATAATTGTGAATCTTCCTTGCCCAAACAGAATTTTCACAAGGAAGGCATGGGGGGCAGTATGGATGAGAATTGATGCGAAAAAAACATAATAATTGCAGTCAGCCCTGACGAGAGGGAGGGAAAGCAGGGTGTTTCACCGGGCCCCGCGGTTTGTAGAGCCCTGCGCATTTGTTTGCATTTTTTGTTTTCGTTCCCCACTTTTTTAAGAACTATCTTCAAACATCTTCACAGACCTATTTTCTCTCTCGGAAATTTAGGGTTACAGTTGAAGAGCAATTTCACTTATGGCATCGGATCACTCATGCCAACATTTGCATGTTTTTCCACCATAAAGTGGACAGTGGCAACAACTGGCAGGATGGTTCTGCTGCTGCATACGAGTATGCTGTGCATGCCATATTTTGTTTGCACCTAAAACTGTTCCTGCATCATTTTCCACCCTTCTCCATCTTTAGCTGGCGCTGGCAGCATCTCTCTGTTCGTCTCCAAACAACACAGTATTGTGGCAACATTGTGGGGTCGAGTTCACATTTTTCATTGTATTCAAATGAATGTTCATGGCTTCTTCATGGAGATCCTCAGATCTGAGGGTGGTCTGTGGTTAGGCCTCTAAAAGGAGATTTTTTATTTTTATTTTCTGCTAAAATGGAAGGAGAGAGGATGACAATAGAACAGATGGAGGGTGGAGAAAAGATCCAACAAAACAGAAGGGGCATTCAAGCATTTATGTGCTCGGCGGGCCCACTGGTATTGGCTTTGAATGGAGTCTCCTTGGGCCAAAACTTAAGGGGGGGAACCTAGTTTCGGCAAACATTTTTCTTTTTTGACCGATTTTGTTCAAATTTTGCACACACTTTGGAACCAATCTAGACAACTTCTGTGCAAAATTTGAACACTGTAGCTCATCTGGTTCGGCCACAGCAGCCATTTAGGGTAAAAAAATAAGGCGATGTTCCGTCCCGTGCACAGCGATAACCCCACGTGTAAGAACGCCCAAATTCGAGTTATAGGGGTAAAAAAACCAAGCCAAAACTTTTGACAATGCCAGATTTCTTGTTTTTGGCCCCAGAATTGTGTGACAGGTGATTTTCTGTCACTCCGCTAGAAAAGCGGTAAATTTTTAGCATTTTTTCCTTTCACTTGTTAATAACTCTTAATGGAGGCAAAAATTGTCAAATATGGCCTTGTCAATCTTTTTAGAATAGTTTTTTACATCAGTTCACCAAATTTGAACATGATCACATAAAAAATGGCTGAGATACACGGGGCGGAACACAAAAAATGCTCAAAAAACAAAAAGTTGAGAAAAACAATGTCGAAGATCGAGAACACTTTCGTTTTACTGCTGATTTTACCGCGAGCGGTAAAAACATGCCTCCGGTCTTTCGTGTGCCAATTTTTTCCTATTGAAGATACGAGGGGCGTTCAATATGTTTCAGGCTTTGCATAGAAATTTTTATTTCATGGCGTTTTCCTCTCATGATATCAAAATTTGGTTTAATCTAAGATGCTTGTATGAATTTCAGATGAATCCGATGCAAATTATTCAAATAATCGCAGTTTGAAATGAATACACCCGAAATGGCCAAAATGAACAATTTGCTCAAATGAGAAAGTGGCATTTTTCAGATGAACACAAAATTCAATAATCTGGCTCACTGGGCCCATGTTCCAACTTCAGGAGTGCATAAATGAAGATGACAGAATCATTGTTTATGCACTCCTGAAATTGGAACTTGGGCCCAGTGAGCAAGATTATTGAATTTTGTGTTCATCTGAAAAATGCCACTTTCTCATTTGAGCAAATTGTTCATTTTGGCCATTTCGGGTGTATTCATTTCAAACTGCGATTATTTGAATAATTTGCATCGGATTCATCTGAAATTCATACCAGCATCTTAGAAAATATCAAATTTTGATATCATGAGAGGAAAACGCCATGAAATAAAAATTTCTATGCAAAGCCTGAAACATATTGAACGCCCCTCGTATTTGCATTTGGTTTTCACCATCAGAAACTAGAAATTTCAGCGCATCTGGTCCACACATTAAAAAAAATTGGACATTTTTTTAATTTTCACGAAAAATCTAGGTCCCCCCCACCTTAAAAATGGAGTCGCAAAAGCTTGCGTTTAAGGATCAGGAACATCACAGTGCACGGGCCAGACAATATCAAGAACTGAATTCAGTTTTGGTGTCTTAAGAGATGGATGGTAAGTGCATCACCTTTGCTTGCCCTTCAAAAATATTGGCATTTGAACAGTTCACCGCTATTTTTAATGGTCATGCCACATCCTTCCTCATTCACGTATGCTTTGCGATTTCTTGCTTTCGCCGCACAGTAGTCAGTACGATATTGCTTTTCTTCACGAGGGCTGCTGAACTTTCACCCCGGGCCCTTCAAGTTCTCTCGGTGGGCCTGGTTGCAGTGCACACAATAGAATTACCTAACAACAAGAAGAGAGGATTAGAGGATATTTATTTCTTCTCACCATCATTCTTTGGTTCTATATCAGCTGAAGAACGAATGGATTTGTCTTGATTCAATGCCTGAAAGTAAAGTGGTGATAAACTTTTACAACAAGTATTGATTGAAACATTTACAACAAGAATTGATTAATGGAGTGCCAGACCTTACTTGATCTTCCTTTTGGTAGGTTGATAAAGGGGAAACAGGGTGTCAAAGCCAAAATTATTAATGCTTCGATGTTTCTCAACTGATTTGATTAAAATTTGGCACACAAATGAGGACCATCAAAGGAAGTTTCCACAATAAATTTCATTGGCCAATCTTTTTTGGTTCTTGAGATAATGCAATTTGACTGTTTTCAGCTGGATATCATGTCATGTTGTTCAGAAAAAAACAGCAGGAAGGTTTACGGGAAGGTTGAAAAACTTGCTAAAACACAAAATACTAAACATTCAGTGAAAATGAGCAAGAAATTGCGATGAACAAGAAAAATGTTGATCACCTAACTTCAGAGCACATGCCATTTGACAGGCCACATGGGGGAAAAGGCTAAGTCTAGGTGCTTTCTGAAATATTTTTTTTACTCTGCCTGCAGGGTCGAATTAGTATCGAACATGCATAACTCAAAATGCAAAAAATGAGAAAAGACAAATTTTGACCCTACGCACCCCGTTAAAACTAAATTTTGCACAGCTAGCACTGTCAAAACGACAAAAGTATGATAATAGGGTAACAGTTTGGAATACCTGCCGACATTGAACTGAACGAGTTATTGCTCTCTGATATACTTAAAGCTAACTAAACCTAACCTAACCTAACCTAACCTAACCCAACCAAACCTATCCTAACACACCTATCCTACCCTACCTACATCGTCCTCATCTTCCTATCCTGTTTTGGCTACTTGAGCGTGTGTGAAAACTCTTCCACTTCAGCTTTTTTCAGATGTCGGCAGGTATTCCGAACTGCAACCGATAAATAGCAACCCACCTCGTCATGGCTCTCAATGTTCATTCACATGATTCGACATGGCATGCGAGAAATATCAAGTTTTCAAAAATATACCACAATTTGACAGGTGCTCAGAGATGAAAAGGTGGTTCTTTTGCTGCAAGAATTTGGTTGGCACCATAACCTTGCTAAAATCACTCTTAAAAAGTGGAATACAGTTCACAGAAAAGTGGTAAAACACTGGCAATGAGAAGTGGTTTTCTTCTTACAGAAACATCCTCATAGAGGGAGAAAATAACAAAAAAAAAAAAAACGGATGAAACAAACCTTCAAATTGCTAAAACCGGCAGGATTTTCACTGCCCTGCGAAGGACTCCTAGCTGCTAATTCCTGTGACCAGGCAGCCAAATTCCTTTGAACATAAGCTCTTGTCTCTTCCTCAAATTTGTTTACCCTCTCCTGGGCGGTGGCACTAAGTGGGGGTTGACTCCACCTTTCTGCATTTGGACTGCCATATGGTCGGACCATTTCTATCCTCTTGGGCCTTTCTAATGTTGGCAAAGTGCCAATGCTCAACAGCTGTGGAGGGCTCTGTAAACTGGACGACTGATGCTGGGAATGGTGACGTGGATGGCCATGGCCATCTGACACAGGGGAAGGCACCTGAGGGGAACTGGATTCTGGAAAGTTGGTTTTCAGTGGAGCCGAGGCATTGATGTGGATCTGCAAAAGAAAAGAAAAAGCTTGCCGTGAAATGTTTGAAAAACAAAAACCAAAAACAAACATAGGTATTCAATGCAAAGTGAAACACAAACCAATAGAGGAGAGGGCAAAAACTTGAGACCACTTTTGCTGGGTGAGTTATGGATGTCATTTTGCCCTAAAATTGTGCTGGGTCTCCCAAGGCAGGTAACTACACCCGCAGGTCAGTCTTGGATCTGTGCTCAGCTGACAACCATAGCCACCATGATTACATTCCTCCGCCCTTTGTTAAGGGGGGGGGGCAACCCAAAATTGAAAAATTTTCGCCAAATTTTGCATATCTGGTTTTTATTGCATTCTGATGGAGAGTTTTCTGAGGAATTTAATGCAAAAAACCAGAGGTCAATATCTCAATCCGTTTTCAAATGAGAGACTTTTTTCGAACAACGGAACATGGATATTTTGTTCATTCTTTCCTTTTCGTAAAATGCTTGTTTGCCGCAAATCACTTTTCGCCTGCCTTTTTAAGCTTTCGAATGCTCTATCTCAGCCATTTGGCAAGATAAAAGGCCAAATTTTGCATACTGATGTAGATTTTGTCAGAAATGGAGTGACAGAGCCGGAATTTTGATATTTTCAATCTGTTTCCACTTTCCTTGGCATTCATCTTCCCAAGTGCATCGCTTCTTAAAATACAAGTCTCGCAAGGAACTATTTCAAAGGTTTTGGGTCAAAAATGAAAAAAACTGGCTCCGTCACTCCACTTTTTGCACCTTTTGGGAGAGTTTGGCGAAAACTGAAGTTAAATAAGACATACAGTTACAATACAGGAGTTGCGCAAAGTTCCGCGTAATGATTTTTACCAAAACATGAATAACTCTGGAACCACTTAGATACAGAGGTGAAATTTCACATACAAACTTCCTTCACCTAACACCAAATGTGTGCAAAATTTGGCTGCAATCGAATAATAAACACCGAAGTTAGTAATTTTGGGTTGGCCCCCCCTTAAGTCTGCAACTGTAAGAGAATGGTGTCCAACAACTGTCACAAGCATGCAAAAAAGCCATGAGTTGTCGTGCAAAAAAGCCATGAGTTGTCATGCGAAAAAGCCATCAGACAAAAAAATAATTTTTCAGAATCACCAGAGCATCACATCGGATGATCAACAGTGGGAGGGATCGACTGAACAGCTGCCACAAGAGTTTTCTCTTTGTCTAAATTCATGTCTTCATGGCAAAAGGGCATTTCATCAGATTTAAGGAAGACAACTTCAAATTGGTGCAAACAGCACAGCTATTTTTTAAATCCACGCATCACCCAAAATAGGCCTGTATTCAGTATTGTGAACATTATTTTATGGGATACAAAGAAAGCAAGTTGATGTGTGCAAAGTAGGTTTTCATGGGAGGGTCTGAAACCTGCTGAAACTTGAAAGGGCATTCAAAAATCCACTCTTGGTTGTGGCAAAAATTAGAGTTTGAATCAATTTTATTCGACTGCTTACAACAAAAATGGAGAGCGTGTGAAGGAAATGTGAAGTGAAGGCAAAATGCAACTATCAAAGCAATATGTCCATTAATTTTTTTAATCAAATAGCGAAGTGCAAAGAAAAGAATGATGCCAATGTTCATAATTCAAGTGGCCAGAAAAATCGTGAAACCGCATACAGGCTTAACTCAACTCACCCAAACGGAGCCGCATTTCAAAGGGGTACTGAAGATTTGCCCATACACAAGCAGAAACCAAGAGAAACTCTGAGCTGAAGAAGTCAAGTTGTGAAGACAAGGCAACTACCTAAGTCAAGAGAAATTATACCAGAATTGCAATGGAAAATTGAATCAAATCTAAAAAAAAGATAGAAATCGTTTTAATTACGTTTTGCACAATCCTTCCGACCCCAACCGAGTACTTCTCCCCAGTTGAACTGATCGTCATAGAGGCAGCAGCACTGCTCGTTATGCTCATGCTACTCATTATCGAACTTTTTTCTATCGACTTTCTTGCCTTCCCCGCTCCACCACCCCCTCCAATGTGCATCTTCTTGTTGGCGGCCATCACGATTGAACATACAAGCTCCTTGGCACTGACATCCTTGACAGGTGACTCAGATTTTAGACCTGAAAGCGAAACAAGAAATCACAAATGTAAATCAGATCACAGTTCTACTCAATCAATGGTCATAACTCATGGCAATGAATTAGTTTTCACCTGTGGACACTGCAAGAGCTAGCAATAGAATTTAAAGCACTCTTTGCTTGTTTTTTGAAACGAAGTGTTTTTTGAATCAAGTGCCATGCCATGAGTAACACTGAAAAAATAAGCAGTGCAGACACAAGGACTTATCAAAAACATGTTATTTGAGAACGATCAGAATATCAGTACACACGATAAAAAAAAAAAATACTTTTAAAACGATTAACAGTCAAAATCCGTTCTCGTTGGTTGAAATGTTTGAATACACGACGTTTCTCTCCCGCTTCATGAAGCTTCTCCAAGCAAACATCGAGGAATGACTCGGACAGTTAGTGTTTGCCTGAAGAAGCTTCATGAAGCAGGAGAGAAACGTCGCTTATTTAAACATTTCAACCAACGAGAACTGATTTTGACTGTTAATCGTTTTAAAAGTATTTTTTTTTATCGTGTTTCCTGATATTCCCGTTCTTGGTGCAAGTGTTGAAATTTATCAGTTTTCTGTGCTTCACATGTTAACTCGAAGTGGATCAGGGATGGAGCATTCTGGACAACCCTTGAAAAAAAAAACACCGCCACATGTGAAAATCGACAGAGGAAAATGCATGCATGCATGTGCATGGATGTATCAGAGTGGTTTCCACCCCTGCACACCTATCAAAATTTTACAAAAAAGGCATCCCTGGGTTCAATTACTGAATCATTTTCCATGCGTTATGAGTTGTGATGTTTTTGCTTTGGTTGACCTCACGACAACGAAAAAGAAGCTCTACTCAAGCCTGTGACAATATCCTACTGCCC